>JAUPFZ010000013.1:19023679-19261295 GCA_036937285.1 Euphydryas editha | reverse complement strand
TAGCTAGTAAATATCTAGACTGACGACTTCAGGTTAATCTACTATTCAGTTGTCGTCCAATTCCAATTATCGACAACAAGGTTACCACAAGTTAGAAATACGAATCTTTAAAAGAATAATCTATAAAAAAAAAAAGTGACTTCTCTAAAATTCTTTCAATACATAAAAACATATTTAATTTTGTTTCTTGTACATAGGCGATTGAGCTTTGCTCGGGTAAAAAAGAAAAATTACGAATACGATATACGGATAAATATTTTTGCATGATAGCATGGAAAAAATAAAATTTTTCCGGATATGGAAATCCGGATCCAATTCGATGGCCTGCTGGTTGAGTGGTCAGGCAACTGGACAATTTACGCAGCGGTCGCGGGTTCGAATCCCGCCAGGTGCAGATAATTTGTATGACGAATATAGATGTCTGCACCGGGTCATGGATGTGTATTTATGTATATATGTATTTATATCTTAAATTTATTTCCGTTCCTAGTACCTGTAACACAAGTTCTTACGAACTTACCACGGGGCTAGGTTAACGTGGTGTGATTGTTGGATAATATTTATTAAAAAAAAAAAAGAAGTAAAACAAATTTTCACACGATATTGCAAATTTAATCGAAAATTATAGCTGTTTCGAAAACTTGATTACAGTACATCTACAATTGCTCGCTTAGCTACTAGAATCAGTAAGACTTTTTACAACAGTACGTATTGTTTTCACTCATTACATCGATCTGTGAAAAATATTTTTACGTGTTTTTATCGAGTTAGTAATTTTTGTAGCTGACCAGCACAAGCTACGCAATATCTTTATAGCGCATTATTTATTTTCCGATAATGTAACTACATCGGTTTCTCAAAATAACAACAAAATATAACATATTATCGAAGCAGTAGAATAAACATATGCACTAGCCTTACGAAATCGATCGTCCCAACCAAAAGGTTTTTGGATATATATATATTTTTCTATAACCTCCAACAAGGTGTTCCGAGCCTATGTTATCTAAGAGTATTATTTCGTACTAGTTCTCGCAATTACTCACACTTTCATCCTTCATACCGTATCTTTCTCGCATACGTCTCTTTCAAACACTAGGTGGGTTCTCATCTACTCTAATAGTAATCTAAATTTATTGCTAAGTACCTGGATGACCGAGCCTTGCTCGGTTAAATTATATTTAGATACATTACATACTGATGAAACATAAATAATATTTTCGATCTTACCGACATAATAGTAAAATAATAGGAATTGGTTATTTAAATAAAAAATAAAAAGTAAAAAGAGCTCTTAATTAAAAATAAAAAAAAGGAAAAAAATTGGTCTGTAAACACCTGTATTCGAACCCAGGTTTTCTGATATCGAATCCGCCCGATTCCCATCCGAGCTATTAGAAGCTTGTCAATGACAGCGAAATTTGCCTTCGTATTCTAATGATATTTTTCAATTGCGTAAAAAAAGGGATAAAACGACATTTTCTAAAAATAAATTCTAGCTAGATCGATTTATCGCCCCGAAACCCCCTGCATACTAAATTTCATGAAAATCGTTAGAGCCGTTTCCGAGATTCCGATTATATATATATATACAAGAATTGCTCGTTTAAAGATATAAGATAATAAGTAGGGAAGAAGAAAAGAAAGGGAAGATGATTTTATTCTATTATAAATTATTATCTTTAACTTGATGACTGTACCTATGCTATCAAGATTTTTGGATTGGTTACCTACACAAGTCACATTATTTAATTAATTATTGAGTTCCTGCTTGTAAGAGGACTTTGCTGACTGACCCGTTGGCGCAGTTTGCAGTGACCCTGTTTTCCGCTCCAAGGATTGTGGGTTCGATTCCCGCCCCGAGTTGGGTGTAATATATGTTAATTTATATATTTATTATTTAAATGTATATTTATTTAAAAAGAAAATTGTATATCAGTCGGCTGTTACCTATAACAGGCATTAAGTTGCCTACCTTAGGAGCAGACGACCGTGTGTGTGTGTGTGTTAAATATATTTATTATTTTATTTATTATTATTTATTAAGAGGATCAGGAATTCGCAACAGCTTAACTTCTCCAAGAGCTTAGATAAATATTTATAGGTCTTGAACCTTGATACGATCTGAGTAGGTATATATGATAAGAATTTTATGTTAACTTTGAATAGTAATAACTTATTAATCCATCGACATATAATTTTTAGTCCATAATGTAAGCTTAAATTATATATGTTTATAAGTCCGATTTTCCTGAAACGAAAGTATATGGCTAACTGGTTTTTTTAGGTTATTTTTTAATATGTTACACAACATAAACGTTGCTTAACTATTTTCACAAACAAAATTATCGATAAAATTATTATTTTTTACTGGTGTCCCAGCCAATTAACCACTCACTATAGGTGTCGAAGATTTCCATAAGAAAACGACGATAAACAGGTTCGACCGCTTAAAATACTTAACGAGACACGAAAGGACGTAGCAACATATATATTTAATAATGCCATGAGATGCAATTAGGTACTCGATTTAAATATTTTTGCTACTTGTAAAGTTCAAAAGGTTTTGCGCTGTGTCGATCATGATAGCGTCCGTTTCCTCTCGTAGATTATTTAGTAATCGACGAATTCCTTTGTCGATTACTAAATAATCATTCAAATTATGTGGAAATTATTGCTTACCCGCGATTTTAATTTTCAGTATATTCCGTTGGCTAACTAAACGGATGAGACCGAAGGATTTAAAATTTTTATTACGTATTTATAATTTTTTATACGATAATTTTTCAATCAATACAATTTATCTAGTCTAGCCTCTTAGGTCCCTAATCGTTTAATCCCTAATTTTAATGTTAAGGCTGTTTATAAGGTTCTGTGATTATAAATATTGCTACAAAAAATATCATATGCAGCATCAAGTACCAGGCTTTTGAATTTATTAATAATTTTCCTGTCTATGTCTCATAAGACGCCTAGGAAACAGTATATCAGAGTATCTGTTGGGAATGGCACTCTTTTATATACAAGAGGAGGTTGATTTTTCTAAAAAGAGTATTGGTGTTTTGGAAATGTTTATGGGTGTTTAAGAAAATAACCGGGACCAACGGCTTTAAGTGCTCTCCGAGGAACGGTGGGAAATCTTACAAGGATAAACTTAACTAAATCAGCCTGTAAACGTGCTACTGCCTGGAAAAATCCCTCTTATCCATATAAGACAAGAATAAATACCCAAAGCAAGAATAATATTTCTACAAATACAAGCATCAGTTTCAAGAGGGAATCGATCCTGCACTCTTCATTAATAGAACTTAATTCACCACTACACCAGAACCGTCGCACCGTCAGCATCGGATTACCAAGTGAAAATGAAAACAAGCTAAACGAAGGATTACCGAAATTATTATTATTATTTTGGCAAACAGTGGAAACAGTTGCTTTGCCAAATTATTTTTTCATTAATATTACATTGAGCTTTCTAAAGTTATAAAATTCTTTAAAATGAAAGTGGACGAAGCGAAACAAGTATGTAAGGATCGTAGCAAGTGGAAAGAAGTGGTCTCTGCCTACCCCTACGGGAAAGAGGCGTGATTATATGTATGTATGTATATTTAAATTAATATCATTATAATAGTAATTTTATGTATCTGTTTAATTGTTTGTGTAGTGTAATTTTATCTTACCATTTAACCTAGACCTTTTTGAAAGTTGTTAACGACACTTAGTTACCTGTTCCTAATCTAAATTAACAGATTACGAACTTTATAAAATAGCCGATTCGTTTAGCTATAAACTTATACAAATAGTTTCATTAATGGTTTCGAGTTTAACTCTTTATGCATATTTAGAACGGCGCCAGTGTAACAAATTTGTCAGTTAGTATTATTAACGTGGTATTATAAAGGTACTGGAGTTCGGCAATTATTCGGTACGGTTTAAAATGTGTAACACTGGGGACACATCAGGGTTGCCAGACGTCCCGATTTTGGCGGGACGTCCCGATTTTTATATCAAAATTAAATATCCCGCGCGGGTCTTGCTCAGTCCCGCTTTTTCGGAGATAATTCGACCGTGTGTGCAGCGTGCTGAGGTAGCGTGAGCGCGCGACACAGACCAGTGTGGACCCGCCCTTTTATTTCAGAAGACGAATAAGACTCATCCATTTAACGATAGGGTAAATTTTTGCTACTTTTTGTCACGTAAACGTAATTTGAATTCAAATAAAACAGATAAATATTTAAAAACTTCTTTATATACGTTTTTACTATGTCCCGCTTTCGGCGAAAGAATCCCGCTATTTCACTCAAAACTTTCCAAAATCCCGACTTCGCAAAAAATATATCTGGCAACGCTGCACTGGGCCACACTAACGGGAAATGCCGTTTAACCTTTACGCCGTATAGTATTAGCGTCAATTTACCCTGGTAACCTGGCTATTTTGGATACTTATAAACCATGTTAACATAGAACCATGTTAAGAAAGCGATACATTACTGTGTGTCAAAAGTTCATCTTCCTCTATTTAACCAGTCAATGGAACAACTTCTCATTGTTCGAGTGGCTTCCGGTGAGCCATTTAAGCAATGTGATGTCAAATGTGCTGGAACACTTACGTTCATATATTAATAGTGAATTGTAAAGGATCGTAAGAATCTTTCTTTTGGGAGGGCTGATTAATATTATTAAAATGGTTTCAGGTTTTAATATTTAACACTAAAAAATAAAATAAAAAAATAAATAAAGTAGATTAGAAGATTAGAAATAGACTTTATTGTCTACTAATTGTACATTATTAGAAAATGTTATTTCTTGTAGAAACAAATGAAAATATGAATTTAAAAAAAATCTTTTTATAAATTTGAACAATTAAATGTGTATTAAAATAAGATTAGTTTAAAGAAAAAAATCATTAGCTCATGATTTCGATAAAAACATTTAACAACTAAAAGTTTATCCAAATTATTTGATAAAAAAAAAGCTTTAAAAATATTAAACAATGTTGTTAAAGTCTACATTTCGTGTTTAGCGTGTTAAAAAAATGTAACAATACGTCTACGATAAAATACAACGACACATGTGGGATTAAGTGGTCAGTGCCGCGGCCACGGATATTGAATCTATGCCAATATTTGTGCCTGATCGCGAAACTCTATTCTTAATCGATTGTCACATGTCGTTGCGTGTAAGCTTTAAAATCAACCATGTTAAAAACCAAGAGAGACGAAAACTGTTTGTATTTTATTATTTTCGATAAAACTTTAAATGTAATACATAATTTTAATTGTCCATCATATCACTATTAAGAGTAACTATCTTTTTCAGGTGCTAATAATAGTAGGGACCAACGACTTTACGTGCTCTCCGATATTCAATGGGAAACACCCGCAAAGAGAAACACCCAGACCCGTAACAAACGCTTGTATAAATTTCGCTTCGAGTGGGAATTGAACCCGAAACCGTTTGTGCACCACAACGCTAGTCTCATCTCATCCTTTTACCTTATAGGGCTTTTTATTGAATACGTCTTTTTAATTATAGTTTAGAAATGTTAACTACTCAATAGGGATTAATAATGAAACCATGTTCTGTGATAGCACCGTTGTTTTCGATGTAACCGCGCATAAAAGAGATATTAACAGATATTACGTGGACTAGGATGTTTGTTCAAGTGTATATCGTATTTATCTTGCAACGACGAGAATTAAGCTAAAATTAGAAATAGTTAATTACATTTTCAAGCGTTGGATATATTTAAATGTTTCATCTGTAGTCTTATCACTTTTGATAGAGTTAAAAACGATAATATTCTTTTAATTTCTAATTTGTATATACCTGTTATATCATAAGTAGGTACTTTAATATTTATAACTAACATTAATTTGGCCATTGAACTATTATAATTGTGCCTGAACAAAACAAGCAAATATCGCAAACTCAACGGCGCCCAGTAGGGATTACTTCTGTGCCATGGTTCCGGAAACACACACAGAATGGTAGATAAGCGATGAACTAATAACATTATAATTGTTATTTTTAACAGTCATAACGGTGTCATAATGGTGTCATACTTATTTTTTAATTGTACCAGTGAAATTAAATTCAATAAGCAAATCTCGTAAATTAAATATAGTTGGTATATTATCCGCCAACCGGCAGTGGAGCAGCGTGGTGGATTAAGCTCTAATCCATCTTCTAGACGGAAAAAAGACCTTTTCCTAGATGTGGGACGTTTACTGGCTAACTCAGTCAATATATATATGATAATTTTTAGTTTTAAATAAAATGCGTAAACCGATTGTTTAAGAAATAATCGGTTTAACGATATATCAAAAAATCATGACCTTCCTTACTAATTCATTCATTCATTCATTCGTTCATAGTTCGTTAGTGAATGTATTCCTGCGAACTTTCGTCTTCGCTCAATATCTTTGTCACTCGGAACCAGTTCCGTGAGTCGACTCGACTCGTAATCTCATTGCATATTAATTTATAGTGAATTTAAATTAAAATCAGCTTAACAGCTAGCTTTGATTATCTCGCTCAGTTCGGATGCTATTAATAATATCCGTTCGATATTAAACACTCGTTATAGATAGTGAATATGGGTTTCATAATTGATATCAAATGGTTTTTTAAATACATAACTCGAGATGATCCAATTGATAAAACTTGCTACTTAAGATCAATGATAATTTGTTCAATTTTAAGCTAGCGATGTCTTCAAAATATTAATATTATTTAAAAAAGTTAATTAGAGACAAATCTATTTGGAGATCCATAGATAAATAATGTTTATCCAGAAGTAATTCTGTAGAGTTTAATTATTATTAACTATAATATATTTTAATAAAAGTATATCATTCGGTACCTACTTAAAAACTACGAAAATTACATTTGTTATTTGGTTTGGTAGATTAAGATTGAAAACTTAACGTTTACTCCTTAAGAATCGATTTTCATATAAGGTCCCCGGAAAAAAATTACACATGAGGAGTAATATCTACTGATCGAACGACCTCGTTACGTTTTTTGTGCGCAACCTATTTTCACTTTTCAGTCGTGAGTATTAAGACGTATAGTTAGCGCGCGAGCTCCGAGGAATCGGTGGTTGAGGAAGAGGGCGGGTGTGCGCTGCGCCCGACCGCTTATACCTTTTTTTTTTTTAACGATGGGAAATGCATTTACGCATCCCGACGACCGAAGGCGACGGGTATGTGGGACTCGCTGGCTGCGAAGCCAGAATACCCACTTAAACCCATCGACCGTCTGCGCCGTAGTAGGGCGCCACGGGATCGCTCGCGCACACAACTTTTATACCGCGTCGCTTTATACCCTGCGCTCTTCCACTACTAATGACTACCTTGACGTGAGACCACGCTTATCGAGTCTTTTTGATGATGAAGTCAAATTAATAGCGGACAATTTATTGCCTCAGAAATCTAAAGGACGCTACATCTTCGCGAAAAATCTATAAAATAGTCGATAAGTGTTATTATGTGTCACATACGTATTATTTTTGCCTATTTAGAAAATCGTTCTTAACGAGTAAACTCCAGTCGTGCGTCGGAGCTGACACACACAGCATTTTTTATAAAGAATACCAGAAATAGCTGCTTAAATCATGAGCTTTTCTAGCAATATGCGGCAATATTGTCTTTTCCGGTAATTCGAGTAAATATTATTTTGAGAAGTGAAAAAGAGAATAGGGCTAATATTTTGATGTTTTTGGTAAAGATAAATAATGAATGTATAATTGTATTGTTTTAAAGATGTTTCAAACCATATTTGCACGTGATATTATGTGTGCGTTAAGCCTCTATAAATAGAGTAAATCCCCTTGCATGAAAAGAAGGACATTGAAATGCATTTTGTACATAAAGCTGATAATAAATTTGTCAATTTCTTATTTTCTGAAATTTAAAATGATACAAAAACTGTATCATGTAAATGTGATATTTTATTTTAGATGGTTGTAACGTGTGTTTTACTAGGACGACAATTACCGCGTCACTATTATATAATACAAAGCTACGTGTTACAAGTTACACGCATGCATACAACGCGTCAAGACAGTATAAGCTATCTAAACTCGTGCTCTTTTTCAGTTGTAGCAAGACATTTTACAGCCTATATATCTTAAAATATTAATATAATATATCACAAAATACGGTTAATACATTATTAATTTACCGAACACAACACAACATTCTTCACTGCATTCCAACAAGAATTTAATTACAAAAAATTTGTAACCGTACTCATGTATTCCAGAACAGGTATCAACACTATCATTTGCGCCGTCGATAAACCAACAGAATGGGAGATTGACGGAGTTTTAACAAGACCTCATGAAATATGCATAAAGTGCTCGAAGGATGTACTCGTACATAATCACGCGACGCAGATTCTTAATCGATCAGGGCTGTCCCTTATTCAATTATGCAACTTTTTCCTTATGACAGATCCAATAAACTAGCAATAGTTGATAGCGAGTGTTGAAAGTTATGTAAAGTTTATGATTTCTCGAGAAATTATGATATTACACGTATAATGGTATTAGCATCGTAAAAATATTCTAAATAAATGAAATAATAAAGGTATACCTTTACGCAATGCGGAATCACTACTTGATAGATTTCAATTAAGTCTTCTAAGATTTATTTCTAAGACACTTGGTTATTAAATAATAAATGCGATGTCTTCAATAAGTATAAATTCATATTTTTTAAAGAAATAAACATTTTATAAGCACTACGCAGTACGCGTTCAGTTGTGTTCAGTATGTGAAGCGAGGCAAGCGTTCTGATATTTATCTTCGGTACGTAAAATACATTGGTAATATTATATGCAAAGTAGACAGACTCGCAGGTATTATATTATAGCAATATTATAACGATAATTACTTTAGACAATATAAAATCAAATCAATTCAAAATTTTATTCCAGCAGTTTTCAAAAGAAGTTTTGAATCGTCCGTATGTGAAACAAATAAAAATAAATTATAAATAGGAAAAAAATATATAAACAAAAAAAAGAGCTATTTTCATAAATGATTATTAAATAAATTCTAGCTTTATAAAATAAAGAATCAGGCTACTAGTTATACTTAATGCGGTCAAAAAAACCTTGGGACACTTTTAGATAATGAAAGTTTTCGAATTACTGTAGGTCTCCGCTCGGGAGTACCGCTGTGCTTTGAACACATATTTTTACGAAAAGAAAGAAGCTTGATTCTTTTTGAATACACAGCCTTTCTTGCAACAAGGATCCAGGAAGGTTTGCCCACCACGGTTCCCTGAATGAAACCGTTAAAAGAGCTTTTGCCACCATCAACGTTCTTGCTCTTACTAAGCCTATTGGAATTAGTCGCGAGGATGACAAGAGACCTGATGGATTAACACTGGTTCCTTGGGAGAGAGTACGGGCAATTTTGTGGGACTCAACCTGTATCAAAATCAAAATCAAAATAAAAACAACTTTATCAAATAGGCCCCATGAGCACCTTCGAATCGTCATTTTACAAAATTATTATTTTAGTAATTATTATTATTTTTTTTTTTTGTAAAAGTAAAGCTACCACCGATTCTGAATGTAGATTCTGCAGAGAAGAATCGGCAAGAAACTCCGCAGTTACTCTTTTGAAAATAATATATAAACTGTGTTTTAGTACAAAATTAGTAATATCTTGCATGAAATACAGCGCTACTAAGTCCACACATCTTTATCAGCTAAATAATCCTGCACCGAATAATACGCTTTATCTATTAATTTTTTTTAATGAAATCTTTAAATTTATGTTGAGACAATTCCAAAATTGTTTGTGGGATTTTATTATACATGCGAATACCATAACCCAGAAAGGAGGCGTTTACTTTGCACAGTCGGAAGCTTGGAATTACGATTTTGTTATTCCTTCTAGTGTTTACACTGCGATTAATACTATTTATTTCAAAACAATGAATATTCTGGTGAATATATATATAATATTGTTATAAATATATTGCGATGCAATTGTTAATATTATCGACACATTAGCCCCGTCTAATGTGTATTACCTCCGTCTCATGTCAGAGAGACAGCCCTTAAGAGCGAAAGTCGCTACGGAAAAAACTGAAATGACTAAAAAAATTAAAGACATTTAATTAAACATTTAATTAAAGACCTATCTAACGGATGATTAATTCCAACAGCTTTAAATTAATCATAAGATCAACTAATTTTAAGATTAATTGCAACTTAACTAAAAGGAAAGTTAGCGACGGTTTCGTGCAACTCGCCGTAAGTTAACAAAAAAATTAAGTTTAATTAAAGACCTATCTAATGGATGATTAATTCCAACAGCTTTAAATTAATCATAAGATCAACTAATTTTAAGATTAATTGCAACTTAACTAACGGAAAGTTAGCGACGGTTTCGTGCAACTCGCCGTAAACAACACAAATATTAGTCATTTAAATCAAATTATACCTTTATTTCCTTTGCAGTCGAAACACTTCAAACGCAAACTTCAGGAGGTAGGGTATTCCATAGCGTACAAATACGCGGAAAAAAAAAGAGCGTGGAGCTAGTACATTGTATGCAAAACAGGCAACCAAGTGATATTGATAATAACGAGTCCTGTGGCAAATGGTGAGATGATAAAACATGACGGGGGCACCATGTCAAAGAATTCGTTTTAACACTCCCCATGCGTTGTTCGCACACGGTTTATAAAAATTTTAGTTTATACCTAAGAAAAATATTTGAAACTGCATCAAACCGATATCCTACTTGACGCTGATTTCTTTGGAGTGTTTCTAGGTCCCTGTTTTAGCCAGCTCTGATTGAATACGCAAATCAAGTAAATTACATTTTAAAAAATTAATAGAAATTGTAAAATGTAAAAATTAATTTCTTTTTCTAAATGTGCATTAGATATGTGTTTGTGTGCCTTTAATGCTTTCTTTTCTTGATCTTTTCTATTTTTGCAAGTACTTATAATTGGTAGATTCTGTAGTGTTTCTTTTGTATCGGTTCTATGGTGTTATATCTATTATGGCTAGGAGTTAATTGCAATACGTGTACGGCAAGGTATCACACTCCAATGGCCAAGGCGAGAAAGAGACTTGAATAAATAAGAAACTCTAATTTTTTTCTGTAAGCGAAGGAGGTTTTTCTATTTTATTTTTTAATAATATTCCCGTGATAAGTGATAATTTCAGATTTTTTACCGTAAAAGGAATAAAATAAACAAATAATATAAAATAGGAACTTCTTTTTGACTTCAAAGCTTTGAGAATTCGACTGCACTTAAATGAGTTGCGAATTCAACGATATTACTTGTAACGCAAAACTTCTCAAAGTCACAGGCGTAGTTATATAACGAACCGTCTTAAAATATTATAATATAAATCATGATAACTGACATAATATTGAATGTAGCGTAGCAACATTTGAGTGATTACGGAGACAAGTATTTAGGCGTCGCGCGTCGTGATGTGAACTCGAACGTACAGCAGCACTATCTGAGATATGCGGTGCTTGTCGCGTGCTAAAATATACCTTGTTTATTTATAACGTTGGCCAATCAAGCTCGTGGTGTAGAAAGCGTTTATCTTATCAGGGCTAATGAGTCAGGCTGTGTTTGGTCTGAATCATAAATCTATTATTATAAAAATTGTTTTGCATTTAGGTTCCTAGGTTGTTATCGTTAAGATATAAGTTACTTGGAGGAAGTTGTTTTATTCAATTGTTATATTTATATAAATACTTTAGAAACTTAGCTAGTTGTGATTGTTATGGAATAGGACTTAATATTTTCTATGCCATAATATTTTTTCATTTTACTTTAAAAGAAAGGAAGCAAATCATTACAGATATTTTCGAAAATGTTTAAAGTCATTAAATAAATATTTTTACACTTTTAAGCAATTTTTTTATTATAGTATGAAGTATTACTTTTTTGTGATGCAGGGGAATCCATTTGCGGATGATATCCAGGACGCCCGGGTCGGAAGTCCTAGACCTATGTCGGACTCGGCACTTTGGGAGTGTAATACCGTACTAAACCCCTGCCTGCTTTCAGCCGCTTTAATTGGAGGTTCCGGATCTGCAGGAAACAGGACCCCTCCAGTGACAGGCTGCACTCGGCGAAAAGGCCAGACTTCTCCTCTGTGGGGACTGTCCGGCTCACCTCTGAACAGTCGCGACGACGCCGTGTCTAGCAGAACCGGGTTCCCATGCCGGCCCGACACGGGCACAGGGGCGTTACTGGAGGCGCATTAAGTAGCATCTCCTACGCACCGCCATTCGTCACCCGCATGAAGTATTACATACTATATACGAGCCTATATATAATACGGAGAGTAGGCCTTTTCTCAGTAGTCAGATGTTTACGGCTGATACAGTTCAGTTCTGTTATTATAAAGAAAGTTGGCAATAGCGATCTTTCTATCTATGGTGGTGAAAAACGATATTACCGCAGGACACATTATCACTACATATTATAAAACAAAGATCTCAGCCGTGTCTCTCTGTTCGCGATAAACTCAAAAACTACTGCACGGATTTTCATGTTGTTTCCACCAATAGATACAGTGATTCATGAGGAAGGTTTAGAACATATACATACTCCGGGCGCAGCTCCGGAAAATCGCTAGTAATATATAATACACTCACCAATCACTCAAGTCATACACTCATAATATACATGCGCACATGTAGACCTACTACTTCGGAGAAAAGATGGTTTTAACTTGACTTTGAAAGTATTTAATGATATGCTTTCTTCAATTGCTTTCTTAGATTTATTCCAAAGGAGTTGCAACATGAGAGTCGTGTAAAGGAAATAAGTAGGAAATCGGTGTTGTAGTGACAACAAAACCAGATCAATTCTCTGCAGAAAATTAATTTTATTTATTGTTATGGCAAATTAAATTGTTTCGTTATTGCTTAGAAAACTAAAAAAATATTAAACGAGTAGATTAGTAGGTACAAAAATATTTAAATATTATAGAATGGATGCAACTTTCCTTTCACTTAGCTTATAATAGCAGTTACTACTACGATTTATAAAAATTCAAAGTTTTAATAATATATATATTTTGCAATAAATCTCTTTTCTGAATTCTTATTATTGGCAGCCCTGCATGTGATGATATTAAAACGCGTTTGATATTATCGTACGTAATTGCGCCCGCGCCGAATTAGAGGCGCCCGACAGTTTGTTTAATGTGTGATAACTTGTTGAGTGGAAATGTTATGTATCGAACACTTCTTCTATTTTAGTAACTGTTCTTTTCTGTAAAAACATATATTTACATTCAAAACAATCTTTTCTAGTTTCCACGTAGTATCTAGTTTCACTCATTCATTCAATTATTAATTTTGTTTGATTGTTTTTATTATAATTTCAATCAAGTTGTTTTGATTTTCACTTGTCAGAATAGTTGATATTTATGATTACGTTAGTCAAGTAGTAAGTCGTAACATGACGTTACATATGCTCAACATTATTCAATTTACATGCTATATATCAACAAATTAACACTTAGTACACATTTTGAATTTCGTCCTCTCTCCCAAGATAACCGTGATTGAACCGGTTTTTTTTTCGGAATAAAAAAATACTCAGGGTAAGCTCATGGTATGAACTCAAATCGTGCCTGGTTTTATTTAAATTCGGTCAGTCGTTTTGGCGTGATGCACGTCCAAGATACAGACATAAAAAAAAATGAGAATAAAAATCAGCTTCAGTATCGATATAGAGTGCCCTGCAAAAATATTTCAAAATACCTTCAATATACAGAATTCGACATTTTACAAATTCATTATAACTATAGGTAAACTAGACAACGTAGTTCTGGTGTAGTGATGTGAGTAGTTGCTTTAACGCATGTGATCGCGTGTTCAGTTCCCACTCGAGGCAGATATTCGTATTTGTACAAATATTTGTTTACGCTCTGGGTGTATGTACTTATGGGTCTCCCCATAGTGTCTCGAAGAGCACGTATAGCCGTCAGTCTCGGTTATAATCATAGATACGTTATAGCAATCGTTACTCATGGTGGGAAAATTTTCCGCCAACCCGCAGTGACACAGCCCTAACACTTCTCCAATATGAAGAACAGGCCTTTGCCCACCAGAGGAATATTTACATGCTGATTAAGTTCAATCAGTTTAGATAATACCTTTTTTTATCGCAGGGTAATCCATTTACGGATGCTATCCAGGACGCCCGGGTCGGCAGTCCTAGACCTATGTCGGACTCGGCACTTTGGGAGTGCAATACCGTACTAAACCCCTGCGGGAGCCTTCAGCCGCTTTAATTGGAGGGTCCCGGATCTGCAGGCAACAGGATCCCTCCAGCGACAGGCTGGCCTCGGCGAAAAGACCAGACTTCTCCTCCATGGGGACTGTCCGGCTAACCTCTGAACAGTCCCGACGACGCCATGTCTAGCAGGACCGGGTTCCCATCCCGGCCCGACGTTCAGATAATACCTAATATATAATATCAAAATATATAAATATATAAAAGATAATATCAAAAGAAAGCTTGTTCAATATACACACACGGTCGTCTGTCTGTTCCTAAGTAGCCAACTTTATTACCTGTGTTTTAGGTAACAGCCGACTGATATACATTTTTTTTAATAAATGTGTATTATAAATAATACATATTTATAAATAAATGTAAATTATACCCAGACTCGAGGTGGGAATCCAACCCATAACCCTGGAGCAGAAAGCAGGGTCACAACCAACTGTGCCAACGGGCCAGTTAAATTTATATGTAATTAAATTATCATCTTTTTCTCTCTTTTTCTCTCTCTCTCTCTTATTATTTATTCTTTTTCGATTTTGTAACTTCTTTAGATGTTACAAGTATGATTTCTTCGAAATTTTTAATAGTTTTATGTATCATTTAGAATTTATTAGATTCTTTTCGTGGAATTGACAATATTTAACAAGAAAAAGAATTTTTATTTTATATAAAAGTATATATTGAACTAGAAATTTAGAGTATAATTTATAAAGTAACGTCCGTTTTCTTACTTCCGCCAACCCGCAGTGAAGCATCGTGCTCAATTAAGTACCAAACGTTTTTATTTGGAAAAACGGTATTTTCCCAACAGTGGGACACTTATATTGTAGTACAATCTATCAATATATATTGTATTGAACTCAAACTTATTAGGGAAAAGGGCCTTTTACACTTTTTTAACTACTTATGAGAACTATAAGTCTGATTTGAAAAATCAATTCTATTGCAATAGTTAGCTAGTTTACCGGAGAAGGTCATATGCTATAAAACATCACACAGTGATAGATGGAAGCGAAGAAGTAATCATTATCTAACTTAAGAAGAATCGTATTAATGCTGAGAAAATCGTGAAGGATATTTTTTATTTTCACCTTCCCATTAATGTAAGATCATTAAATACTACTAAAATATATCACTTCTTATGACCATCTGGATCTAAGGCCAAATGTGAATATTAGTTAGTGTGTATGTTATAGTAGCTACGTACGCGCAGTGACATTTGTAACGATGTAACGATCTAACTAGTCAGATTTGAATGTCGTACGGACCTATTAGGTACGGACACGTTGTTTTTGTTCCGTTGTATCCGTTCTATATTTAGTCAAATCGGTAATCGCACATTTGGAATTCAGGAAGTAATTATAGATCATGAAAGTAATTTAGTCCACGAATGAAGCTAACTTTGTATTTCAATCGACTGACGGTTGATAATCTGCTTATTAGAATTAGAATTTTGACTAAAACTTGTTACGAATGGTATCAAAAATATATCGCCAGTAAGCAGTATCAGAGATATACTGTTTTCTTATATTTACGTGAATTTTAATCATTAAATTAATAGTCTAAAAACGGATTTTATCGCGTTATCACCAGCTTGGAAGCCAGTACTGAAATTAATTGAACCCAAGGAAAATAAGAACACAGCACGACTTCCAGACACAATAAGCTCATTCTGCATGAATAGGAACGGTTAATAGTAATAATTTAAAATTGTATAAAAAGCGGCGTATGTAACAATTAATTCATTATTCGGACACCCACCACCTCATCCCGAGATCAAAGAAAGAACAAATAAACGCGATTAAATTCGATTTAGACTTGTAATTAAAATAATTTGTAAAATTGGCATTCGATCTCGCTGTGAAAGTAAAATTAAACCATCGATTTAACAAAGCAAAAAAATCTGCTCGTAAGGATTTTTATAACTTCATTAAACGCCATCCTGAATTAATAGAAATAAAGACTAGGTACAAGAAGAAAACGTTTCTAGTTTTGAGTAAAATTCATTAAAATTAAGTTTAATTTGCTTTATTGAGATAGTTAATATTTTTTAAGTTCAAATAATAAAGGAAAAGCTCACTGTCCGATATTAGGAGACCTTTATTCAAGTAAATAATAAATAAATAAATATGTTTAACATACACATGGTCGACTGTCCCTAAGGTAGGCAACTTAATGCCAGTGTTTTAGGTAACAGCTGACTGATATACATTTTTTTAAAATAAATACACGTATAAACAATACATATAAATACATATTACACCCAGACTCGGGGCAGGAATCGAACCCACAACCCTGGAGCAGAAAACAGGGCCATTGCTCACTGCGCCACGGGCCAGTCAAATCAAAAAAGGTCAAGTGTTCTCTTAGCTACATAATTTGTTACTTAGTAACTACTACATCTAAAGTAATATTTGGGACTGATTACATATATATGTTTGTTAAGTATACCTATAACAGAGAGTTATTTTGACATAAATAAAAAAATTAAACTATCATGAGTTTTTTATTGTTAAGATTCCTTAAGTGTCCGGTACTCGGGGACTTCCCCCAATTTAAACCGAAAGAGAATGTTTGTTTTATGGCATGTAATTTTATATGCGACGATATTAGTTCGATTCTTAGTAAGATTTTTGCGCTAATCTGTTTATCGGGCATGGAGGAATCCTATGACGAGTAGTAGCATAAACGAGATCGAGACCGCGCAGGTCAGCAAATTTGTAGTAATTAAAATCACTAATTACGACAAAAGCTAAATTAAAACATAAATAATTGTGTCGTTTGTCGATTCTTCTATAGCTTTGCGACCTAAAAATATCAACATCGTCGCCACTATTTATAAGACAATAGTATTTCCACGAAATAGTATCCACGCTATCGACGTCGATTCGGTTTATTTGCGGATTAAATTGTGAGATTTTTACGATGCTACCGTGTCGGTTGGATCGGAGCCAGAACGGGTTGAGGTGTTTTAATTATCGTTGTATCAATGTCTCCGGCTAGTCTCCACGGATCGGATATATGTGTCTGTAAAGTTTTTACAATGTCGAAAGCATTTTGATGAAGCTTGTTACGTTGTGAAGAGTTAGACTCTCAAATTACTTAACTTACTGAACTCATTTAATCAGATATTTTTCTCAGAAAAATTCGAAACAGAAGACACTCTAAATACATTTTTAATATTGAGCATGACATAAAATATTTTCCGATGATTTTTCCGCGTTGAAAATCTTTTAAATAAATAAAAAAATAAAGGTCGTCGCAACCCCGGAACAATTTCTGTCCCGAACTCTATTGTGGGGGCCTCTGTAGACCGGGGGCCCCATATCATTGATATGGCTGATACGGCGGTAGCTACGTCCCTGTGTGTCAGATAGCTACTGACGGTAAATTGGTCAATAGCGTTCATTCCTATAACACGTGAGATAATGTATGTACAATTCGTTTGATCAGATACAAGTAATGTCGGCTTGTTAAACAGAAATTATAATAAGCAATTATTTTTGACCTTTCCCATTTAGGGTCTTCGCACATGAGTGTCGACATTATTTATTGTGTAAAGCTTAGTAATCGCGGACGCTGTTGTGAAAATAATGTTTTTATAAATGCTGATATATTTTGTCGAAAACAATTGATTTGGTTTCTATATTGAATCTTGTGCCGGTGTGCTGACTAATGGATAAACAGTAGATGACTGATGATGAAAAAGGATTAGCACTGATGAGTTTTCAAGTGCTCAAGTGTTCTAAAATTCTTTTCTTACACGACAATGTAGATAAACGTCGTAAGGGAATCATTATGTCTCGGGAAAAATTCTGAGATACAACTGCTAATAGAGAAGAGTTGACAATAAAACATGTTCATGTGGACAGACAATATGTAATGCTGTGCGGACGAAGTAAAGTGTCTCTTAAAAATAAAATGATATTATAATTAATATTTATTAAACCTATCCCATCCCTCTAACATAATAATTATTAAAATTGGTCAACAATTGGTGAACATATCGAGCGACAAAAACATACAAATATAATTTTATAAAGTTACTTGAGGCAAATTGTTGTTAAATTACTGAAAATATGTTCATTATTAGTTTTCAAGTTTGACTTAATTAATTAAATCGTATTAAGTAGAGAACGCCACTATTTTGTATTAGTTTGTACATATCTCAAATATGCAATTAATGATTAATAAAAATAAAAAAAGATAATAAATTATAAATAAAAAGGGCAATAAACGTGAAATATTTGTAACGCGACAAGTGTGCGAATACTCGTTCAGTTACAGAATGTCATTGTCTGATTTGACATTTGAAAGGGTCCGATCGACATGCATAATGTTATGAATACAATTTAGTAATTGCTTCTATGTAAATTAGACTAGTATCACAGCAATTCACTCATAATTATTAAGTTTCGGTATATGTTGCTTTTTGAAAGAAAATTATATTATAAAACATGACAGAGTCGCGTGGATTTTGTCATACTTTGCTTTATTATGTATTATGATGTAGTGTTGTAAAAAAGCTATTAATAATATTGAGTAATAATATCTATAGAATTAAAAAAAATGTTTAATAATCGTAATTGTGTAATCTTTCGACGTTCGATTAACAAATAAAAAAACTATGCTGTCACAGATTTCAAAGCATTACACCGTACTGAATGTCCCTTAAAAATTTCTATTTATACATTAATGAAAATTGAAAAAATCATTAAGTAACTACTGATCAGTCGCTTTTTGTAATTTCATTGGAGTTGCGATAAATATTATGCGGAGTACGTGAACACACTCACGGAACGTTTAAACTTTAAGACGTACAGTTAACTAAATTCATTAAATTTACTAAACAAATCATTGTACTATCTACGTTCAGTCAAATTAAGGATTAGCCTGAATCGGCACCACGCTTATAATATAATATTAAGGTAAGCCGTTTCCACCTACACATACATATGCACATATTATTTGATTTTATCTGATACTAGATAATACCTACAACTTTGCTCGTGTGGGAGGAGTTTATATTTACTATAGTGTTTTGTTAAATGCTTTTGAATCCAATTTATCCATAGTGTCTGAATGCTTAAAATCTTTAGAGCATATAATATATGGTATTTAGTCGTTAGTAATTTTATGTCGGTATTTTTTATTAGTAGTTACTATAGCTGTACAACTACAGACCGGAAACAAATATTTGCACAAATACAAAATACAAATATCTGCCCTGAGCGGGAATCGAATCCACGATTGCCGGCGTTGAGGCGATTACTCGAACCACCACTACAGTAGAACGGTCGTCGGAATGTAAGCTAAAGCTTTAAGAAAATTCTCATATCTCATTAATATGAGCTTAGAGCTGAGAATTCAGCTTGATAGCTGAGTTAAATTTAAGAAGAAATGAGTATTATAGTGTTCTATATATCTTCTCTTTTCTCTCCTAACTCTTACTTTTCTTCATCTCTTTATCTAGTAACATATTTGACGAATGTTCATGATGATTATTAATACCAAACATTAAGTATAACAGACATAAAGATCATAGTCTTAAGATATAATTTATATTGTCCGAAGCTTATTTCCACAACACACACACACACACAAACATACACACACAAAGTAACGTACAGTTTTAATTTTAATAAATTTATACATAAGTCTTAATTTTAAGAGGTTCCTATTTAAATTTTAGACTAACATGTCCTTTTTTGTAAAATAAAGTAGCAATTTATTGAAAATCTTATTTATTGCTAAAGATTAAGTTAGTTATAAACGTGGATTTGTCTATTAGCGAAAATATATGAGCGTTCAAGTAATTTGAATAAGATGTGGTTATAAAACGTCAGAAGAATTCCTAAGACGCTTATCCATTCCTCATTTACCGTGTCGATTTAATATGACAATGTGATTGGTGGATGAAAATTATTTTATAATTTTTATATAATTTCTGCTCATCTCTCCTTTTCTACTCATGATTGGCTGATAAATAAATCTCCTGACATTCAGTATTTACTTTACACATGTAAGTAGCAACGTCTTAAAGAAATTATTAGTTTCATTTCCTTTTTTTTATCGCTGGGAAATGCGTTTAGGCATCCCGCCATCCGAAGGCGACGGGTATGTGGGACTCGCTGACTGCGAAGTCAGAATACCAACTAAAACCCAGCGGTGCCTTCATCGTCGTAGTGGGACTCCACGGGATCGCTCGCGTATTCAACCATGGCGCCCCGATTTGTTTTATGTCCTTATATTTGATAAGATATCAAGGACGTCTTACTTACTGCCATGTGTGCATTTTTAAGATCACATACCAAGCAGAAGAAGTGAGTAGCGAGACTTGGTTTCTTTTTACAAGTTATGTTTTTGATGGCATTCTATTTACTCTATTCTAATCCCACTATCTAATTATATTTCTATTCACAAGCCAGCAATGAAAATATAAAAAAAACGCTATAGGTGTTTATTGAAGGTAATGATTACTGAAAATCTGACTCTGGACTACTGGACTTCTGTGCAGTGACTGGTAGAGAAGAATAGTCTCGAACTATTTCTCGCCGAGATGTCGTAAAAGGTAATTAAGGCCTTAGTGGTGCGAACAAGTGTACACCAACCAGGAAGGTGATGGGCAGCCGCATCATGATACCCTGCCGCAACAGATTGCAGTCGCTAAATCGCCTGCCAAGCGTGGCGAATTTTGGCAAACTCTTTAAGACATTATGGAGGAGGCCTACATTCAGCAGTGGATATCCTACAGCTTGTGCTGTGGTGGATTTTTCCTTTCTACCCTATGCTTAAACACATTTGCATCATCAGGCTGAATCAATCAACATTTGCTTCGGTTAACTTTTTTTTTTAAACCTTTCTAATATGTCATTGCGTGTAAAGACTACATTAATTATGATTTAAATACTAAAAATGTAAATAAATAATATAATCATTTACGTTATATGCCGATTTTATTATAATAATATGTAAAACTTAGTCATTATTTATATATGATAAAATCATAATTACCAAACCAAATTAATTTACCTGACGGTTATGGTAATAAATTTTATTTTATATTTTATGTTTACTTCAGAAAAATTTGAATAATATGGGATCTTTTAATAATATAGGAAGTATGTGGTTTGTAAAGTTACAAAAGTCAAGAGTTGATTGCATTGGGTTTAAGAAGGATGCTAGAATAAGTTAACAGAGGATTAAAAAAGTCTGGTCCATGATCTTATATCCTCAGAGTTAACAAAGTTGGAAGACAAAAATACCAAATTATATATATATCTATACTTATCAGAAAACTGTAACAAGTCTAATTATATACATTGAAAAATTTATGAACTGATCTGAACTGAATAAGCCTGTAAACGTCCCACTGCTACGGCCACGGCAAAGGCCTCATCTACATCTAGAAGAATTTATTTTTGATTATTTTTTACGTATTTGTGCTAATATTTGTTTCCGGTCGGCGTGTATGTCCTTGTCGGTTTCCCAACCGTGCCTCGGAGAGCACGTTATGCTGTCGGTCTCGGTTGTTAGCAGTGGAGCAGCGTGATGGATTAAGCTCCAACCCTTCCTCTAGATGGCGAGAAATATATACTGAAGTTAAAAATGTTTGTTTTCATTTGTATTTCTCTCTTCATCTTAGCTAGTGCATCCCGCCATTAAAGCGCATCACGCTAATAGTATTGAATTGATTTAAATTGGGAAATTTTGAATTCATGCTACGTACACAATGGGCGCTTTTTAACGCGTTACTTACTTCCAGTGGCATTACAACCCTTTGTGGGTCTCACATCTCTTGCGACCCTCCTTCAGCTCGTAAACTTGCCCATCGTCCTCAGATCCTTCTCTATGCAGTCCTTCCATCTTTTCTTGGGTCTTATTTTGGTTGCCCTGGTTTCCAGCATTCTTTCCAAGTGGCCTGCACATCTCTGTCTTTGAGACTTACAAAATCTGTCGTCATTAACGCGTAGTCCATTTTTTTTAAAATTTTATTTTATTGGAAAGAGATATCTTAAAGATTGTTCTTTAAATATTTCAAGGTCTTTGGTTTAATAGTTAAAAAATTACAGACAAAATCATTAGTATTAGATCGAAAAAACTTGAAACTCTGCATCTATAGAAAACGCGTGTGTGCATCTTAAGTTGGCTTATAAGTTATACCTATACATTATCTGGCTCGTAGGCGCAGTTGACAGTGATCCTGCTTTCTGCTCCAGGCTTGTGGGTTCGATTCCCGCCTGAGTATGGGTGTAATATATGTTTATTTATATGTATATTTATTTAAAAAAATACATGTATATCAGTTATCTGTTACCTAAAACACAGACATGAAGTTGCCTACCTTGGATACAAACGACCGTGTGTGTTATATACCGTATATGTTACACGTATAAAAAAAAGATAAGATAAAACAGGGTTCTTTAATAAATTTATTCCTGCGTAAACTTCGAATAGCCAAAGATTGTTAAACAAGATAAGATCGAAGTGTTGAAATGATTTATTTAACTATCGATTTCAGATTATCTACGCACAGAACTGATCACTTATCATTAAGCAGATTGCCTGCGTATTTGTTTTGCTACAAAATAATTATACTTAACTATATACTGCCTGTGTTTCCGCCCACGTTGGATTGTAAAGTATGGGTATAATATTTTGAGATTGCCCTGATAATGTAATTTAAGTTCCTACTTGCGACTTAAGTTCCTCGATTTTGGTTTTTATAACAAATAAGTAACTTTTCTAAAATGTCTGGTACAATCTAAATATTCAAAGATTAAATAATAAATTAAAAAAAAGGAAAAAAAAACTTTTATAACAGGCAAGCTGTTTTGATGACGTGGGATAGTACGTACAATTGTACATACTACCTCTCGTAATTCATGTATTTAGGTGTGATTTTTAGGGAAGTAACGGCAACATTCATAACTTCCCTAAAATTGAGGCTTTTAAATAAATCACCATCATTATCATTCTTTTCTCTTTTGCCTTTCCAATGGCACGTCACTAAGCGTGAGTTACAGCTCTTACTCAACTCGATTTTCAACATTATTTGAAATAATATAAATACTTCTTGAATAATATTTGACTGACCCGTTGGCGCAGTTTGCAGTGACCCTGTTTTCTGCTCCAAGGGTTGTGGGTTCGATTCCCGCCCCGAATCTAGGTGTAATATTTGTTTATTTATATGTATTATTTATATTTATATTTATTTTAAAAAAAGTATATCAGTCGGCTGTTACCTAAAACACAAGAACGCATGAAACGCATTAAGTTGCCTACCTTAGGAACAGACGACTTTGTGTGTGTGTGTGTTAAACATTAAAAAAAAATTAAAAATATAAATAGTATTATAGATTAGGATCAGTTAAGCTGTTTATCTGTAAACAAAGATGAAGCATTAACCACGTAGTGACAGTACGAATTGTATATTGCCATTTTTAAATGTAGCACTAAAAAGCAGCAAACATATTATTTAATATATTAATACGTGAAGCAAAAACTTTGTACCCCTTTTTACGAAAATTACGCGAACGGAGAAATATGAAATTTGGCACGGTTAAAGTTTATATGGAGAAGAAGTGCAGAATGCTAATATTTTTTATAATAACTAGCAAACCCGGCGAACTCCGTTTCGCCACCAGATGGCTTCGTTTTTTGTAACATTTCGTTTGGGGATTAAAAGATGAAGAAAAATGAAACGTACTTATTTTCGTGAGGGATACTCCCTCCACGTACTGGCGCCATCTGCTCCACCACCATGCAAAACCATATTGGTTTGTAGTACATGCTATGTATCAGAGATGGCGCTGTATGTGAAAAATGATTTTCCCCATTTTCCTGCTTTTCTGTTGAAATTTTTCCTGAATTTTGTTTGCTATAAACCTCACAGAGCCCGAGACCTTTCCAACGAATGCAAAACCGTGGAAATCGGTTCGTGCGATCTGGAATTATAGCGTCAGGAAGGAAAACCCGACTTATTTTTATATTATAGAATATAGATGATCAAAAATTACATTAAATTAATATTAAAAAACACTACTTCACACTACGGTACTCACACATATGTACAATGTACATATATACACAAATTTTGTTTTTTGTCAGTCTGTTGTCAACACGGTTTTAAATACAGGTCTTGCAACGAATTTTTATCGAATTTTTCTTATCACAGATTAGGTCCAATGACTGCTGCATATGCTCACCATGTTATGCGCAATCATATTTTTATGATGTTGACAATACTGTTAATTATAGATTAGGTCGAATTTCCACCACTGGGCGACCACTAGTTCAATATTATTTTGTAATGTCTGTAGCGGGTACAACATATTTTTGAATATCAACGGTGTGCTCTCGTCAGGTGACGATAAAGTACACATTTTATTAGTTTCGGTAGACGTAATTAGGGCCGGTGAAAGTTAGATAATTTTGTATCTGTCCATTGATATATGTTATTGGCGTGGCAGGAGATAAGTGCTTATGACTATATTAAATATTTGATCATATGATATCAAGTTCAATGAACTTGTATTTTTTTTTAATATTAAAAAAGCGTTAGTCATTTATTGTGAATATTTCTTACATACTAAGTTACTAATGTAGCAGCTACAATGTAATGAGTACGAATTTATAAAATAATAAATCGGAATTCAAAAGGCATGGGCAAAATGAGCCCGTGGGTATAAAAAATTGTTAAAAAAAAATCTTACAATTTTACAACATAAAAAAAATCCTACCCAACTTTTTTATGATAATTATTTTAAGATCAACTATTCCTTTTTACAAATATTTTTTTATTAATATTTTAATTAAAAAAATATTTATACGAGATAGGATGTAAAGGAAATTGTTTTCGGAATTTGTAACCTTTAAAATATATAATTCAATAAAAATGCCTCTTGTGGCTATTCTTAGTGAACCATTTTTTTTTTCACATCAATAGGCTTAAATGCCCCTATACCCTTTTCTTTTCATATATTTTATTGTAACATACAGACGTTTTTACTCAGCAAAAGTAAATAAGTACTTAAAACTAGACTTAATATCTCTAGTCCCTGAGACGAGAGTCCAAACTGACCACTTTTATCCTAATATACATATATACATTTACCTATACCTACTTTTTTTTTTACAATACCTACTATAGCTACATGCATTTATTATATCTAGTTGTATTCGATTATATAGAGTATTATTCCATTTATATATATTTATAGATATTACATTATTTATAATTCTCCTATTTTGGTACTCTATAATTTCGGTTTATCTTAATCCGCACCAGCCCCCAGCTGTGCGAGCACATCCTCAATGACTGCTGTGTCTCTATGATGAATTGCTATCTTGAGGGTGTGCTCGAGGATTTCTTTTGTAGTGGCCTCCGCCGCCCTCCCCACGAATCGGCCGATTGCGTCATCCCTGTCGTCGGCGTAGTAGACACAGGTCTTGGTGTGCCTACTCACCGCGACCACCGCATGCGAAACGCTATTGTGTATTCGCAGCCTCTTAGCCCTCGTTTGGATGACAATGACCTCCTCGCTCGTCCGACCCTGCGCCTTGTGAATGGTCATGACGCTCGACCCTTCTCCGGTACAATATCCCCGGCCTATTAACTCCTTTTTCTCCTCTTGTGTGAAGACCAGGTACAGGGTCCGGTTCTGTTTTTCGGGTATTTTAGCGCCAGTGAGCCTCTCCGCACGCAGGGAGTGGACGATGGGGTTCGAGCTGTAGATCCTGTTGTAAAGACCATTTAATAATTGACAAATTCATTTATAGACATAAAAAATGTATGAAAAAAAAACTTATAACCATCGCGTTATTTATTGTGCATGGTTTAAAATGAATTCGAATATAGCTTAATAATTTTGTCTAACCTGATAAATGACTCACTCCAATCAACATCAGTAACTCATACCTAATACTATGAAATTTACAGACTAATACTCAATTTAAATCTATGCCTATTTTACCTATTACCTCTAATATTATGAAGCTAAAAAGCTTGTTTGTTTATTAGTTTAAACTTATAATAATTAATAAGTTAAACAGTATATACCCGTTCTATCACATAAAAAATTAGCCACAATTTGGTCATATAAAATAACAAGAAGCATTGAAATTCAATGAGGGTGGAACCGTATCAATCGTTTAGTATTTAAACAAAGTGTTCATGAAACTAATATACTTACTATTATAATTATTGAAAACTAAGAAATATGTTACCTAAATACTTAATTGTTAGTGATACCGTTATGAAACATTGTATTGAACCAATTCCGAGTGCGAATGTTTTGAAACTCAACACATTTCGCGAATTGAATCGAATCGATTGTCTTAATTGTTGATTAAACAGTGTGGCTTAATGTCGTTGTTGAATGAAAATATTTCGTCGTCAGGAAGTTGAAGTCGATTACAACTTTGTATTAATCATATCACGTTATTTTTTTTTTTTTTTTATATATAAACTAGACGTCCTCTTTGACCCTCATTTATGTTTACTATTATTACCTATGAGTTAGCGTGTTTTGTAAACTGCACATTCGCCCGTAAATCCTCATATAAAAAGATTAAAGATCAGACTATTAAGCTGCACTATTATTATATATATTATGTTAACGGTTGTAAAATTTCACAGGAGCTCATTCTGAGTTATTGTTCTTTTTATGTCTTTGTAACTGATGGAATATCTAGGGACTCTGCATGAATCTGAAATGTAAAAAAAATGATATTTATTTCTGAAAAATACAGTAAACAATAAGCAATCTTTTGAAATTTCATTTGACCATTTTCGAGTGACAAAAATATTTATGATTGGGAATAGTCTCCAATGAATGAAACTCTCAATGGAAGAGTGACTGAATCTTAAAAAAAAAAGCGGCCAAGTGCGAGTCGGACTCGCCCATGAAGGGTTCCGTAGCAGCAAGTAATACCATATTAAAATTCTTGTATTTAGTTGTAACTTTGATAGATGTTTTAATAATAGCGCATTTTTTTAATAAAAAAAAAAAAATATATATATATATATATATATATATATATATATATATATATATATATATATATATATATAAAAACTACTTACTAGATCTCGTTCAAATCAATTTTCGGTGGAAGTTTGCATGGTAATCAAAATCAAAATCAAAAACAACTTTATTCAAATAGGCCCATTGAGCACCTTCGAATCGTCATTTGTAATATACATCATATATATATATATTGTTTTATCAGTCTCTTATTTTAGAAGTTACGGGGGGGTATACACATTTTACAACTTTGGAAGTGTCTCTCGCGCAAACTATTCAGTTTATAAAAAAATGATATTAGAAACCTCAATATCATTTTGAAGACCTATCCATAGATTAAATTCCCCCCCGCCACACGTATGGGTTTGATGAAAATTTCTTTTTTGAGTTTCAGTTCTAAGTATGTGGAACCCCCAAAATTTATTGTTTTTTTTTCTATTTTTGTGTGAAAATCCTTTACCAAGTTTCAACAGTATAGTTCTTATAGTTTCGGCAAAAAGTGGCTGTGACATACGGACGGACAGACAGACAGACATGACGAATCCATAAGAGTTTTTTGCCATTTGGCTACGGAACCCTAAAAATGTGAATATCGAGTTAAAATTACGAAATTAATCTTTTTTTTACTATGTTAAAATATCAAGTCTTACTTCTTTGAAAAAAAAAAAAGAACTAAATCACCATTCTTTTACTAATTTCTGTATGGATCGATATATCTGGGAGATTTTGATTTTGTCAGAAGAATTTCTTCGTTTATTATAATTTTTGTTTTTTGTTTTTAGTGGTGTGCAAAAACAGATCTATGTTATTAATTCTATAAAATAAAAACAACCTCCCGGTATACACACTTTCTTGAACACACCTCTAGTATTAAACCTTAAATCACGAAGTAACGTCAAAGATCATATCTTTACTGGACGATTTCGTTATCGGTACAGTTACAAATACTGCTAACCTGATCTCCGTTTGGTAATCGTGTCCGCCACTCGACAATAGCGATAGTAGGAATCATTAATATTATAACTTTCAATCGATATAAAAACTAATAGATATGTAGTACAAGCGATTTTTAGATGTAGGAGGTATCTGAACTACACCGCCCAAGGGTCGCCAGCAGGAAGATGAGGAGGAATTTTTAAGCATAATTATTAAGCGTCATCCTGGCAACTTTTAAGTGCAATCGCACCACGATTATGTTACATTTTTATATAGCAATGAAAAATGAAAGTCAAATTTATAGTTTGTTTAGTGAAATTTGATAAAACAATTGCGATCAGTGTTTATATCGCGAAGATATTGTTCAGTAAACATTTGTGCTTAAAAATGGTTTGAGCAATGTGTCTATTTTAGTAGTTGATTAAATGTAAGCGATAAGTTATAAGAATTCAGAACAAAACTAAACTAATATGGCCTTGTGGATAAAAACCGTGTAATTGAAACGTCAAATATTTAAAGCCAGGCTAAATCGCTAAATTTTTACATGTAAGTGCTGTTTAAAAATTCATCTTGTGTTCACCGCTCGCTTAAGAATTGGTTAGAGCAACAAGCAATAAATACCTATCTCAAAGTGATTAAAAGCAAAACGAATACAAATAAAATAAATAATATATAAATAAATATGTTTAATATACACACGCAGTCGTCTCTTCAAAAGCATGCATTTAAATGCCTATGTTTTATGTGATAGCTGATTGATATATATATATTTATAAAAAAACAAATATATAAATAATAAGTACATACATATATAAACATTACATCCAGAATCGGGACGTGAATCGATTTTTTATTTTCGTAGCTTTTTACAAGCAGTTTTTAATCGTCACATTACAAAAAAACGTAAATAATCCAATATGATTGAAAGGCTAAACCGATTCATGGCATCAGCAGGCTGAATCAATGAAAATAAATAGAAAAGTATGACATCTCTATAGACAGGATTATAAATTTAATATATAAAAATATTAAAACGTTTCAATATCGTTCGCTGAGTATAAATCCGCGCTGTCGTATCGAGATAACGCTTAACACTTACCGATAGCTTGTTAAGTTTCAACTAATCTGATTTATATCCTGATTGTGAGTCAGCTGCCGGAGCGGACACGTGACTATGCTTTATTAATGAAAAAATAATTTTGTATTTTAATTAATACGATTGAGTAACATTTATCTTCTTGTGCTTTAAGAACAATTAAAATAAGTTGGAGACGTGTCTTCGTTACTAGTTGGGTGCTATAATTACTTTGAATTGTTAAGTGTCAATTGTGTAAGAAAATGTAATGGCCCCTGTAGGAAGATACTCGTCATTAGTGGTCGAGAAACATGCCCGATAGAAACAAAAAAAAGGCTAATATCTTCTTAATCTTTCGTCAGTATATGTAATGGTATTGTTATTTGTAATGTTAAAATCTGTCAGATTTAGGTAAGTGAATCCTTATAATTTATAACGTGATATCATGTCTTTTCCATCCTACGTGACATAGACGAAATCGACTATGGTTCTCTGGTACTACCGAGAGCCAAAAAAACCCAAGAATTGAATTGAATAACGATATCTTATACTATTAGTATTATAAATGGGAAAGTTTGTTTGGATGTTTGTTATTCTTTCACGCAAAAACTACTGAACGGATTTAGATGAATATTTACAGTAATATATGTAGCTTATACATCAGAATAACACATAGGCTATTTTATAAATATTTTGGCAAATTTATAAAAAAATATAGATTTTATGTAATTAGGCCATAATACAACATAGTTTAAAAATTATCACGCGAAAACGCGTGACGGCTTTACCCCGGCGCTTACGACCTTCTTTTTGCGAAAATTCACTAATGCGTCGACTGGGCAATATTACTGGGCACTCTGCGAGACTGAATGAACGTTTTTTGTATGAGAGTCATTGTTACCGAGCCATTGTAAGAATTTTTTACGGATGGTCTGAAGCCTGGGGATGGATATAGGCTACTTTTTATCAATGGGAATAGCCACGGGCAGAAGCTTGTATTCTATAACATTCTTTAATTAACAAGTTTAATAATACAATATAATATATAGTATAAAATATTTCAACGACTTACATTAATCACACTTCAATCAGCAAATAGTATAATTAAACATTTAAAATCATGTACAACTTACAAGCCACACAAAATATTATAATAAAACAAGAAATATAGGCTGAACATGCAATATCTAAACCGTAATGGACGTAACCGTCATCGTCATAAATACACTTCGATCTAATAACATACGTATTTTATTAATTAATGGTAATTCCATCTAAGAATTTAAATTTAGTATCTAGTTTCGTAATACGTTTAATTGAAATATGCTTGGAACACATAAAAATTGATTTAGGACAATATTTGATATTAAGTGTAGGAGTTTTAATAGTTCGACAAAAGATTATTTCCAATAAATGTATTTTTAATATTTAATTATGATTTGTAAATAGATTTTGTACTTGAAATAGAAAAGAGCACTGCTCTTTCATTAAAACAATTTCTCTCACAAGATCTATTAAGTTAGAAGTATCATAATTACCACCAACTTGCCTGATAATAAGTTAAGATAGGGTCTAGGTTGCACAAGGATTTTCTAGAATGCAAGGAAGTATGTGTGGGTATTCCATACTTTAATATTTAGTCTTGAATATTCAATTATCGTATAGAAAAATAAACCAATACTATATGATCTTCCAGCTTTTCAAGTCAAATCATTTTTATATCGAGTGTCGTCGATAAATAAATTTAAGTTCAATTTTTGTTTATTTTTACAAAGATAACGATGTTAACGATGACAAAATTGATTTGATAAACTGTATTGTCATTTTAATAGTACACAAGGCGACTCTAGTCACCACGCGATATTATTAAGCTTTGAAATTCGTAAACTAGGCGTACTGTTTGATTCAGAAATTTTAAAATTGTTAATCTAATTTTAATTTGTGATTTTCTTCTAAATGTAGAAGAGGATTTGGCTCAGAAGTGGGTTGTTTACAGGCTGATACAGTACAGTACTTTCTTAATAACAAGTTTCTGACTGTGTATTATGTATTTTATCGCAATAAATGATGCCTGCAATGACGGCGCCGTTAATACGTAATTTAAAGCAATTAAACTAGTAATCTGCTCAACACGAGAGCTAACTACAATTTTGTAATAATAATAATTTATATTTAGTAATTGCGTGAATTTATATAGAATTATTTAAAAAAATTATTACTTAAAAATCAAAAAGTGCACGCTGCATTTTGTACAAGAAACGTTATATGCATATAATTCAAAATATGATAATTTATTATGATTTCCAATACTATAGCAAAATGTTTAAGAGTGTATATTAAGGCGATACCTCACGTATTTACAGAAATTTAGAATCCTATCTCTAGTACATTGTTCTTATTATATGTTTTGGGGTGGTGACCATATCACGTCGGAGTCACCAGTTTATGGGATGTGAGGAACAGGGTGTCTACCATTGAAATGGGAGGATCCTCCGACCAGACGGGTATTGAGTCTGGTGGGCTACTGCGCCCCGACGGTTGTTATCGGGTTCTTGCATATATATTCAATCGCTTTGAAAACTTCGATAGCGCGATGTAGGATACGTCAGTTTCTTCTAGTAATTTAGTTCGTATATGGCGAGATAGATGTCGCTACATATATATCACACTAGGTATAGTTAAGATAGAGATAAGTTATCACCATTATCATCATATCAGCCGTCGGATGTCCACTGCTTAACAAAGACCTCCCAAGTCATATTTTGGGGATTAAGAGATAAACAGTAGTTATGACGAAGTAAAAGCAGATATTGAAATTGGGTTTTAGTATGTTTGAGCCTAATAATAGCCAGTGATTTTTGACTGACCCGTTGACGCAGGTGGCAGCGACACTGCTTTCGGCTCCAGGGTTGTCGGTTTGATTACCGGCCCGTGTCTGGTTGTAATATTTGTACATGTATTATGTATTTATTTAATAAATATTTTAATATGTATATCAGTCGGTTGTTACACAAAACACAGACATTAGTTACCTTTAGAATAGATGAACGTCTGTGTTATGTTAGAGGTATTAATTTATATTTAAAATTGTACGTAATTTTATTATATTATGTTGTAACTCACTTCAATTACCTTTTACGTGTGATTTTAATCGACAAATAAAACGCACATTGAATATATCAATTCCTCGGTAATCTAAATCAAAAATTCTCAATCAAAATTTTAACTTTTATTTTCCTTTTTGCTTTATTCCCACTACAAAATTTAAAACACGTGTTTCTCAGATGACAATCACGGCATCACTGTCACAGACGCTCAGAGTCACAGACCACAATGTAACATAATTTAAACAACCACTTTTATAAGTACATACACTCACACAGCGCCGCGCTCCAAGATGAGTTGAACTCTATATACTCTATGATACTCATATTTATTTATTTATTATTACGTTATTGCAGAATACATTAAAAAATTGTACAAAAGGTGGGCTTAAGGGTGCCTGTCCATTGAAGTGGAGCGAGGATACGGAGCGGAGAAACGGAGAAATATTAAATAATCCAATAGGATTGCAAAAAATCTCCCCTCCGCTCCAGTGGTCAAGGGCTATTGTTTAATATTACGAATACGATTGCAGATATATACTGGGTGATTTTTTTTACCGTCTTGAAAAAAATATAGCGTCATAAGTAAATGAAGTAGAAGCCCCAGGCATTATTATTTAATTAATTTATTTTTTTTACTAACACAGTCTGAAATTAATCTACCCAATATACACTCCCAATTTATAATAATTTTCTTATATTAAAACACAACAAAGTAATTATTTTAATTAGAATTAAAATAATTCTAAATCGTAAATTGTCACCCTAATTAAACTTTGCATTGCATACATTCATAACTTGTCGAAAAACTATCTTCAAGGCCAAGGCCAAGGTGACGGCCAGGCGCCGCCGCACGCGCCCGATCCCCGATTCCCCGCTAGCACCCGCTCTCTCCCGGTAGCCCGCCGCCCGCGGCCCACCGTCTTTCAAATTTTAATTATTACTATCCGTGCGCAGAAACTTTGCCGATGACCACCCCTCCCACCGTAGTTGACTGCGTCCCTCGCTCGTCTGAGGTGTACCGTTAGCAACGCAGCCGATACGTGCGTGTAATTTTTTGCTTTCACTACGAATTAATTAATTGTTGTTTTCTTAGGTTTTACTTGTTTTATTTTTGTTAGTTATTTGTTTTCGTTGTTTGGAACCATTAAACTTTTATTTTACGGCTACGTTTCATTCATTCACTAAATATAAATACATAAAAATATATAATCTACCTAATAACAACAGCGTTTTTTATTTTATATTTATAATTATACTTTATATCAAATTTATAATTCGACCGAGACAATTTTTTATTAGTTTGATGTAAAATATATACAATAATAATCTACATTTATGTGACCTTTTTTTTCAACTCTACTGACTATCGACGCTTGACGTCTCAAGGCCATCGGCAAAGTTTCTGCGCACGGATTATACTTATTAGTCGCATGCGATTATGCTTACTGTGACGTCGCGTGATATATTGGCATTGTTTACATCCGTGATATCGTTAACCATAAACATGCCCGAATACGATAACGTTGAGTATTTAGCAATGGTACGGTATTACATACTGTCTGGTGAAAGCTTATGTAGATCAAGTTTTAGTTTAAACATATGGGCTGCGATCATAAATGACCGAATTATAGGTTCAATATGGATCGAAGGTCGATTGACAGGATAACGTATTTACAATTACAAATGATACGCTCCGTCATCGACACAATGTTAGAGGACGTTCCTCTAAGCTATTTACAAGGAATTTACTTCCAGCACGATGGCTGCCCAGCTCATTACGAAAGATCGGTACGCGAGTATCTAGACAGTCAGTTCAGTGGCAGGTGGATAGGTCGCGGAGGTCCTGTGAACTGGCCAGCCAGATCGCCAGACCTAACTCCTTTAGACTTTTATTTGTGGGCCGAGCTAAAACGGTTGGTGTACACTGAGGAAGCTTGCAGTGTTGGTGAATTAAAACAGCGCATAGTAGACGCTTTTGATATTTTATAAAGTGATAGAGACACTCTTCTTAGTTTAAAAAACAATTTACAAAAACGTGCTAGTTTGTGTTTAGAAAGAAGCGGTGGACACTTCGAACAATTACTGCGATATCGCTAAAAGGTACATTTCAATTATTTTTTAATATGTAATCAGTGTAATTTGTAAATAAGTTGATTTCAACCTTTTAAATACGCCTAGTATGTTGTAGTTTACGCGTAATACTTGTACCTACATGTTACCAGCATGTTAGAAGGTCCTAAGCTCTTAAAAGTATGAAGGAAGGATCGAAACAATCTTTAAAATACCAATTCGGAGTTAATAAAACTAACGGAAGTAATCCGTGAAGTAGTTACGCTATTTCGCTCGCTTGCGGATAATTATGAACGCGCCAGGTAGGGTCTATATGATTAATGTATTTTATAAGACTTTCAGAACTTTCGTAATTGAAATGCCAGTACACAAATACTGTCGTCTATAGATTATATTACACTTACACAATACACCATATTATTATCAAGACGGTAAAAAAAGTCACCCAGTATATTATCTCTATATATATTTGTACATACTATATAAATGCATACCTACATACATAAACAGATACAAACAAACATACATACATACATACATAGGTACATTAATACTAAGCTGACACAATTATTATCAAAATACAGTGTTTATTGAGTTATGTTTATCGTAAATGTTTTACACGAAAGACGGCATGGAATCTTTTTATGTCGTAAGTTGATATATACTTTAGTAGATTTTAAATAAATAAAAAATAAAAATAATAATAAAGTTAGCTTGTTAATGAAATTCACTAAATAAAAGTCACTTTAAACCGTATCAACTGATTGCTCCACTATTAGGCATTCGAAACCTTCGAGTAAATTATCACGGCCCTATTACGATTTTTTATTTCGTTCTAACGTTAAATTATACATTTTCGTGCAGTAAATATTGTCAATTAAAATTTATTAAATGTCGAGAAAAAGTACGACGTCTAAAGGAAACATGGCTACCGGCGATCTGTAAAATGCATGGCATCCGCGCCATTAGCTATGGACACTGTTAGGGTCTGGTTACACTTGTTTTGAATATTTATAATCACTTCTTAATAATTGTAACATAATACCGCTTATTTCGTATCGCATACCGAACTACTGCTATTATAAATGTGAAAGTTTGGATGTATGTTTTTTACTCTCTAACGCAAAAACTACTGCATCGATTGCAATGAAACGTGGTATTAAGATAGCTGAAGATCCAAAATAACATTTAAGATATGTTTAATCCTTACATCCAGGGTCAGATTTAGAGGTTTGGAGGCCTCGGGGCAACAAAGGAGTAAAGGCCCCTTGGTCCCAAATTATTTTCCAAATAAAATGGACAATTTTTTTAGTCGAGTTTTCCAATAAATAATTTATTGTGAAACCAAGTATAGATTCTTTTATTATTTAGTAAAAATATAAATATTATCGGAAAAATATGACAGGAAAAGTGTTTACTAGTGCTTACTAGTCTGAATTTGATTTTTTTTCCAAAATCTCTATTGTGGGGGCCCCTCTTTTGTGGAGGCCCCTGGGCTGTAGCCCTGGTTGCCCTCTCCTAAATCCGGCCCTGCTTACATTCCCATGGGATTGGAAGATACAGGGGTAAAACTGCGAGGCGCAGCTAGTATCAAATATTTACCGCTACATAAACTCTTTCATATTCTTCGTGTAATGTAAATTTTCAAGGTTCTTTAATAATACGACAGTTTAATTAATATTATCACAGTAGATCTGATATTTTGAACGTTGTTTTGTTACAATGATCGTATCACGAAGGATAAATTATAATTTTATTAATATAATTTTATCGATATATTTAATATTTATAAACGCTGTTTAGTTGAAGACTACGTTCTCACAGGATACTGTTTATTTTCGCAAAATTATCTCAATAATACACTCCTATTTTATTTGAAGACTATACATTATACATAAAAGGTACAAATAAATCCCGCTTTACAAGACTTTGATACATGTTATATTATTATAAAGCAGTTCACGTCTTTATTTCCATAATTTTATCTGGAATCCAATAATTGCTCATTTAGCCGTGAAAAAAAAAAATCGACTAACTCGTACCACAGTGTCGCAATCAGGATGTGGTAATAAGCTGTTGCTGGACTTGTTTTTATCAGCCAATGGTATACGTTTCTGTGTTTGAGCATAGCTTGAAGCTAATTGATTGGCCTGAGATTTGCCTAATCAGGTTGACAAGCATCTTTATTGGAAGTTGTGTTTCGCAATTACGCCAATTAAACCTAATTGTACAATTGATAGCTAAGTCTTCAGCGAAATGAAAATGAGAGTGGGCTGTTTTTTTATATATTATATACATATAATCTCAGTATTTAGTCAGTAATTAGCTCGTTGACCCAGTCTATTCTTACATTAAAAATAAATTGGATAATGCATTGCGTAATTTTTGGTCTTTATTAAGTATTATCAAACAACCTCGACAGGACTTGTGGTTTTTTTGAACGGTACTATTGATTTAATGTCTGACCAAAATGGAAATGTTTTGTGGTTTATAAGTTAAGCAGTTGATAGAGGGTAGTGAATAAGCTTGCTATTTTATTTCTACAGGTATTAATATTTTAATTGTTTTAATTGTAGACACCATTAATAATAGAATAGCGTTAACCAAAAAGGGTTATGCCACAAGAATGACCACTTATTGTTAGACGACTTTGTGGCCCACGGATCTATACTGCCACTGTCATTGTCTCGTCACTGATATCACTGCTGCCCGACATTGGTCTGTAATTTTATCAGACTAGCTTCAATTATATCGCTGTTTCTCTGACGTCAGAGCCTCGTTTGCTAGCCAGCAGAGAGCACCAGGTACAGGTGAGGTGGACACTTAGGACGCTATGATGCGTCCCGCGTCCCTTGCTACCTCCACAAAAAATATTGTAATAATAACACATAAAAATATTTTATAAACCAAAAAGTAAATATACCTAGACTATAGACCTGTGAACAAATTTTCAGAATTAAAAAAAAATAGTTTGAAGATAACGAATTATCATTTCTATCCGTGGACAGTCCGAAATTACTGTCGGTAACGCATTTTAACAGAGCCTAGACTCAATTAATGACAATCTTATATCTTTAAACGAGCAATTCTTGTATATATATATATTTATCATCCAGGTATTTCTCTTTAACGTGTAATATTGTTGATGTAATATAATATATTTGTTGTGTTTTTTATCGATGTAAACGTAGTCTTAATGAAGCAGTGGTTGGACTCGTTATTTAGGAGCCAATAGTATATGGTTCGGAGGCAGTGCATGGCTCGCAGCTGATTGGTTGGTCACAGCTGTTTACTTCATCGGATTGACAGCTGAGAATGTACGTGTGTAGCAATTATATCACTTGAAGTTGTTTTTGTTAAATCGCCATTTGTGTGTTTCAGACTTTATGTTCGATTTTCCACTTTTCAGTTATATTTTTCTAATAAATGGTGTCATACTACCGTCCTCTTTCTTGCCGATGTGTGTGTAAAGGCGTCTAAGGCCATAGTGGTACGAACAATTACACCAACCAGAATGATGATGGGCAGAAGCGTCACCATAAGCGTTGCGAGTATTGGCAATGCCCCCCTCAGTTGATGGGGGAAGCCTAGGTCCAGCAGTGGACGTCTAACGGCTGATATCGTGGTAGATTTTTTCATTCTACTTCAAAAGTTTTAATATATCGGCCGGCTGAATTAATAAAAAAACTTGTCGATTTGTTTACTAAATAATTAGATTATAATATGTGTATATATGATATACGTATATGTTTAAGTTGCTCTAAAAGGGCCATTGCGTGAACACTTGATTTATCAATGTGTTTCAGGAACCAATAGATTTATTGTGAGCTTTATTGAATTAATGTTGTAGGTCGAGAATATATTTGCATAAATAAACATTAGTCGGAGAAAGTTGATGTATGGAAGATTTAAGACGCACCGATAAAACCTTATTGAGTTTTGTCACGGAAGAGAATAGCATTGTCTTGATTTGTGGAGGTTTGCCGCAAAGGAGAGTAATGTGTGCATAATTATGTCATGTTTGCTGGGATGGCCCAGTGTTGTATTTTAGGCCCTTGATTTCCATGGGCTCAAACTTCAAACCCAGTGTAGAATCAAACAAAATCATCTTGTTATAAAAATGTCATGTCTTGTAAGATGATGTATACTAAATGTTTCGCCTTTTATTTACATAACTATGTACCAAGCCTTTTCTTTAATAAGAAAAGGATCGTTTTTCTGGCTAAAGGATAAGTACAGGCCGCCACAGAAACTACAACTATAATATACTACTATCGATTAAATGAGAGTTGATCTAAAAGTTATAATAATATCTTAATTAGTGCAGAAATCAATAGTTTTTAAGTAAATTTATTATTTTTCTACAAAAGATAGACAAGATAAAATTTCAACGTTTTTAAGTTTACAATTAATTTGCCACGCTGCCTGCATATCTCATAATGTCTTCCGAAATTCTTCTGACGACTTAAGACTTTACGAGATATTATACTATAAATTTCTCAGTAAACATACCTAGTATCTAATGTTAAAAAAAAAAAAAACATTTGATTGGTCTTGTAGCTGAGTTTAAAACTTTGAAACAATTAACCACATTGTTTTAATAAGTGTTACAGTATGTTCCTGTATCTTAAAGATAATACTAAGTTTATTACCAATCAAGAATTTTGAAAGTGTCGAAGAGGATACGCGTGATAACTCTAGTAATTTACTCTTGCGTTATTTGCATATCTACCGAACTTTTCTATCTTTATGTCTATGCATCATTAACTTGTTAAGATTTCATCAATTACTTTTTCTTAAGAACTTTTATCATTGGTATAATTTTAATTCGTTATAATGTTATACCATTAGCGGCACCAATTACGGAGTGTTTAGTTTAAATTTATATTTCTATCGGGATTCTGAGGAAAAAATCGTAGATAGGTAACTTTATTTATTATTGCTTGTACGAAGTAAATAAGATTTATATTATCAATACTTTTAAACGTAATTGGATTTCGAATTTGTTAATTTAAATGAAGTGGTAAGTGTTCGAATTTGAAAGTATATAAGTTTCTTAAGATTATTACTATTGATAAGTCATGGATATGAAAACGGATCAACTTAATGTTGATTTTAGAAACTATTTTGTTATATCATAGTTAAAAAAGGTTAATAATAAATTAAAATCCAAATTTGAATTAAAAGAGCTGAAAAAAGATTGTCTATTTAACAACGCAAACTTCAGAATCTACCGGTCCGACCTTTAAAAGTGATTTCTGCATTATATAGTCCGCTAATTTATAGGCTATAATATATTAACCTATGATTTATAGACACGGAACAGCAACTATAGGCGCGATTAAAACCGTGAAGGTCGTCTTGTATAAAAGATTAGTGTGGGTAAGTTGAATACTTTTGAATCTTATCAGAATCTCATTACAAATTCTTTAGAAATTAACTTCACGTAAACATTTTTCTACCAACTTTGTATACCTTAATTAGCTTACGTTTGGCGTTCAGGTCGGTTTCTTTAAAACAATAGGGAATGTATATTGAAACTATCGCTCGAATGTTTGACTCTTATGATTTCACTAATAAAGTTCAAATTGCAATAACACTGTAAGTTGACCCATACTTCGATCAAACAATGAGTAGTAGAACTGCAATAAAACGGATGAAATCTGACTTACTATTTACATTTACCAATTTGAAGTTGAATTTTTTTTAATTTTTTTTTTTAATTAGTCATTCATATTTTAGTGTGAGTGTTGTCGATAGAAATGTTGTATCGATAACAATTCTTTTTTTTTTGTCTAAAAAAACTTACTTTATTTAATTAAATTTATTTTTATGAAGAATTCATACAGTTTTGAATACATTTAAGTTTAAATTTAAATGACACGTCTGTAACAATTAAGACTTCACATAAAACTTAAACTTCACATAAAAATAAAAAGATAGAAGAGTTAAGGACAATATCACATTAAATTAATACGTATAAATAAATATATATATACAGAATGACTTTAAAATAATATAAAAATATGATTTATTTTTATATAAACATACATACAGGCTATGCCTAGTTTAGATGTCAGTAAAAAAACTTACTTTTAACTAATGAATAAGAATAATTTGCTAAAAGTAATAAATAGACTGTCCTATTTGTTATCGAATAATGTAAGTTTAGAATATGTATTGTTTTTTTGAGTAAATAAAACTATGTATACATATTCAAAAAAGGAAAAAAAAATGTTACAGAGATGCCTAACGAGCTAACCCTAATATACGTATATTAGAAGATTGAAATTTGTGCTAGTTACGGACAAGATAAGGATTAAAACATTAACGAAGTAAGATAACAGGATGACAAAAAAAGAATATTTAAAGAAGATATATTTGATCTAAATATGAATGGATATATAATTATATTCATCCAAATTTAGATCATAAATATACCATATAATGATCAGCATCTGTGTAACTTTTTTCCTTTTTTTGAATATGTATGTATGTATGTATATATAAAAATAAATCATATTTTTATATTATTTGAAATAAATATACACATATACCCAGAAAAAAATATCGATGTTTAAAAAAATGTATACGTCACTATTATGTCTTTACCTTTCTTTTTATGTTTAAAAATAAAAGTAATTGTTTATATGATTGTACACGATCTAATGAGGAAAGCAAAGAGTGAGTCAGATGGAGGAAAAGTGCATTGTAAGTTTAAATATAATCGTTGACATGAATTTGCGAGAGATAAAATACTAGCTATTTAGGAGCTCATAAAACAATAGGTATGTTATTCAGTAATTACGGTATTGACATAAATATATTAATTTTTTTTTCCATATATATATGTGTATTTGTTTTCAATTTGAACCAGTAGTTCTTGAGATTAGCGCTTTCAAACAAACAAACTACACACTCACAATATAATATTAGTATAGATTAGATGATTCCATTACAAGACAATGTAATCTAGGGCTGTGATAATTACGATCGATGACTAGAAACTAGATAACCTTTATTAAATAATTTACGTGATCACTACGTATATAACATAATTTTAACATTCTAATATCAAACACCGAAACGGTCGCTCTGGGGGTCGATGTTGTTTAAGCTTAAATTATTGTTAATAATGTGACAGTTTGATTTAAAGCACACTAAATTAAATATCGCACGATGTAAAATGTAAGCCATTATGCGTTTACCCTGTCTTCAGTTATCAAGAAGTCTTAGTATTAAATTAAAACGACGTTTATTTATATCGATTAAATTAGATTTATTAAATTTCTAAGATGTGGTATTTACAAAAATATTTTACTCCATTTTTGAACTCAGCTTCTCATTTGACGTTCTTAGTTCGACGTTAATTTTTATAATGAAAATTCTTTTTTATTTTTCTGTGTCTTTATTTCTAAAATCTTTATTTTTCAAGTCCGGATCATTTTCGGGATATTAACTTAAAAGCAGAGTCTTCACAAATAAATAAATAAGAAATAAATAAATAAACGTCTCACACTCAATGGCCCTCAGTAGGATGTGAATCCTGTGTCGGGGGTCCGGAAACACACAAAATACAGAAGCACAAACGCCCAGACCATGATAAGCATCTGTATGGCCCATAAAAATACTTGTCATGTGCGGGGATCGAACCCGCGACCGCTAGCGCAGTTGGCGCACAAAACTTTGTATATACATAAAATCATCATAAATATAAAATATTTATTTATAACAGACATTATTTTGGTTTCAATCAAAACAAAAATTCGAATATATTATAGTTCGAATAAAAATAATTGAATTCTTTTTATAACATTTACATTATATAAACACCTTTTTTTAGCAACATAGAGATTAAAAAAATAAATATTTGTAAAAATTAAATTGATCTAGGTTTCAGCGCTAATTGGATGCAAATCAATCTAGTCTCACTTTATTATAGTCAATACACGAAAATACTAAATTTTCTGTTATAAAAACGTCTTCTGAGAATTACAGACATTGTTTTTTTAGACAATTTGCTCCCAGAGAACTGTGACCGAAAAAAATATTGTCGCTGTGCTTCATTTTGTTGTCAGTTCGTTGACATCTTGGTTTAAAAAAAAAATTGTAAAATTAATCGTAAAAATCCTGGATTAGAGAATTGTAAGCTTTTATAAGATCGTGCTTATAAACTTCTAAATATTACTGACAACAGAAAATTAAAAGATTTTCATTTTGCTTGCATATATTGAAGCTATAATTTTGTATATAATTTGTTTCTGGATGTTATCTGCTATAAACCCACTACCTAATACTACTACTACTACTACTACAACGACGACCGTTCTGGTATAGTGGTGCGAGTAGTCGCCTCAAAGCCGCGCGCTGACGGTCTCGGGCTCGATTCATGCTCGGGACAGATATTTGTATTTGTACAAATATTTGTTTTCGGTCTGGGTGTATGTCCTTGTGGGTCTCCTCACCGTACCTCGGAGAACATGTAAAGCCGTCGGTCCCGGTTGTTATCATATGCACTTGATAACGATCGTTACTCATGGTAGGGAAATTATCTGCCGTTATGGAGCAGCCTGGTAGATTAAGCTCCAACCCTTCTTCTAAATGGAGAAGAGGCCTTCGTCCAGTAGTGGGTTGTTTACAGGCTGATACCGTATAAACTCACTAATAAATAAGTGAAACTTTTGCATACACACATTAATTTTGTCATATCGAGTATATCGAGCTGTATTGAATAAACTTATGTTTCTTATTATCATCCTCCTAATATTTAAAAACTCACGTCAATATTGTGTAATGTGTAGAATCACACCATAGCCATTGGATGTCCACTGCTGAACGTAGGCCTCATCCATCGACCTCCAGAGCGACCGGTTCGAGGCAACTTTCATCCAACGGCTTCTAGCGACTCTCTTCAAGTCATCTGTCCATCTCGTGGATGGCCGTCCGATGCTGAGCTTATCGCTACGTGGTCTCCACTCGAGAACCTTTCTGCTCCATCGGCCGTCAGTTTTGCGAGCCATGTCAACAACTCTACCTGAACAAAGTCTACATGATATTAAATGTACACTACCACTCATGGATATGTTCAACATCAAAAGAGTTGCAGGTGCGTTGCCTGCCTTTAAAGAAAAGGGTCGGCAACCTTCGTTCGTCTGCGGATCTCATCATTTCTGATTCGATCTCGTAGAGAAACGCCAAGCATAGCCCTCTTCATTACACGCTGTGCATGGAGCTTGTTTAAAAGGGCCATAGTCAGAGACCACGTCTCAGATCCGTATGTCATCACTGGTAACACACATTGGTCGAAGACTTTCGACTTCAGGCACTGAATTATGACGGATGAAAAGACGTTTTTTTTATGGATAGAATACATTTAGGTAATTAGGTATGATTACGAGTAGTACGTGTCAAGATTTTACTACTGATAACGTGCCTTTAAATTGCGAGATATGTAAAATATCATACATACAATAACATATTATTTTTATGTTATGTGTGATTAAATTAAAAAAAAATATATAATTCCTTTCAAGTTAAATCAAGACACGAATAAAAAAAAATCTAAAAACGAAACAAGTAAATTATTATCGATCGTGGCCGAAAGTGGTATCTTGACTAATCACATTATACCATAATTTATAAACATATTTTATTAATACAAGATAAACATTTACTAATTAAAATTTACAGTCTGGCAACCCTAATGACTTAATACGGCTCTGTCGCGCAAAGTCGTGCGATGACGCGACCGTAGACTAAATAATGATGTAATAAAGTGTCGCGAGTCGCCTCGGACCACACGGGATCCGCATGTCACCTGGACGACTGTTTTATTTTAATCTCGTGCATGTGTTTCCCGCTAAGATCTAATTTAAAAGAATTCAGACACTGTTTACGCGCGATTCGCTTGTTTTATCACCCTTTTGTAGTGGATCTAGTTTGTTAAAAGCTCGTTTATGATAATGGGCTTTAGTACTTCAAATTTAATTGATTAGATACATCAAATGTCTCTTAAGATTTCATGCTTGATAGAAAAGGAAAATTTAGTTAGGGAATCTGCGTGTTTTGGGTGAGATTCTGAGATATGTCATCAAGGTGGAGAATTGAGGAAGATTAAGTTCAAATCCTATTGAAGATACCTTTACCTAACATTAATATATTACATGTAGGCTTTTTTAAATACAGTATTAATATGGACAAGAACACATCTAAAAGTATATATGCTCTTGTGGATATTAACATGGCCTGGTGCGAGTAGTTGCCTCAACGCCGGCGGTCACGGGTTCGATTCCCGCTAGGGGCAGATATTTGTATTTGTGAAAATATTTGTTTCCGGTTTGGGTATATGTCCTTATAGGTTTCCTTACCGTGCCTCGGAGAGCACGTAAAGTCGTCGGTCCCGATTGTTATTATAGACACCTGATAACGATCTTTACTCATAGTAGAGGTGTAATCCGCGAACCCGCAGTAGAGCACGCAGTGGGTTAAGCTCTAATCCTTCTTCTAGATGGAAAAGAGGCTTTTGTCCAGCTGTGGGGCGTTTACAGGCTGATTCAGTTCATGTTGTAAAAATACAATTTAAACATCAATTTTAGAAAAAAATCATTTTATAATATTCATACATCTATCATACATAAATCAATTAACAGAATCACATTTCCTTCATGATATTCAAAGATCAAAGTTCGTAAAATATACTCGCAGACACCTTGATACAACTACGATAATATAAAAAAAAACTTACTATTATCACGTAAAGATCTGGCTGTGACCCAGAAATTTTTATATCATGTTTTAAGTTTATTGTGTGGTAAATTCGTATGGGAGCAAATATAAAACTGTCAACGGATCACTGAGAAAACTGCCGTAGTATTTCTATCAAACGCCTCTGCAGTCTAGACTAGAACGCTCAGAGGACTTTACGCAGATAAATTCAATATTTTATTGTCTTTATATTGTTCTCGAGATGACTCCATCAAATTTAACGGTCTTTGTATGGATAGTAACTTATTTATGCAATAAAAATTTAAAACTAGACGGTAAAAACCTCAAATGTCTCTATACTCTGTGGTACTAAATTATTATATGATTATACATGTGTTCTTGATTGTCTTCAATTTGATGTGATGCGAGTTTTATATTTTTCATGTATTTTAATGCTGATGTAGTCAAGTGACAATGTTTATCAAGTTTATTAAATGAGACTTTGTTTTCATGCATATGATTTTTTGATTGTTAGGACCTAGACAATCCTCAACTATTTGCAAATTATTTATTATTTATAAATTTATTTTAATTAATGTAAATAAATAAAATCAAAAGAAATAACTTTTATGTTTATATTATTTACTATTTGTTGAAGAATGAGAGCGAGCGATTGGTCGGACAACTAATTGTTCTGGCGTGTCACCTGATACGTAGATAACTCGATAAGTTTTGAGACAAGACAAAACTATACAAGATATTAACAATATTTATTTTAATTTTTTTTTCGAAATGCTTTCCTTCATTCTCTATGCAAATTTTCATTTACCTAAATCAACTATTAAAATACTTTTGCCAGTCTTGAAACGATAGGTCCAAAACTGCGACTTCGTAGGTGGCCACGGCCTCTTCGGTACACGAAAAATATTTCCCTTTTATTATTTCCTTGTTTATCGGTAATAAAAAAAACACAGGGAGCTAAATTAGGGCTCTAGGGTGAACGGGGCAAGGTTTCAACACCGGATTCGACAGAAGCGATGTCTTGTCGACTGATGAAGCTCAATTAACGCCGACATAGCCTCATAGCGAATTAAATTCAACTCTTCTATTGTATAAAAAGGGCCTTTGCCATAGTAGCAGTAAGCAGTAGACATTTACGGGCTGATTAAGTTTACTACAAGCAGATTATTAATTATTGAATATTTTTATGCTTAATATATTCGGTTTTTCTATGATTTTTTATTAAATAAAGTCATTAAACATTATAGAGATTATTTGTACTACAGCTTTTAGTATAACGAATTTGAGTTAAAAATAAGATAAAAACTAAGTATGAAAGATTATTCTTATTCTATGTTTCATTTGTTGGTCACATTGCAAATTATTTCGGTTAGCAGCATAAAATCGAAAAGTGATTTCAAAATGCACTTCATATACAACGAGACATTGTACCGGCGACATGTAGAAATATATATAACAAAATTTACTAGTCTTTAAGAAGTCTGGGTGTGAAAATTAAAAAAAAATAAACATGTGTCGCTTCACGACAGACAGTTTATTTATGAATTTTTCAGCGCGTTGGCGCTTGAAAAGAAATATAACGCCATAAATCGTTTTAGCTTCTTTCTCATTTTACTGGATAATTGTAATAAAACGCACTTTGATATTATTCGTTGTCAGAAATAAATCACGACGGTAGTCATATACCTACATATGTATATCAACATTACATATGTAGTGGTATTGTAGGTGTAGTTAATTTTCGTTTTTTATATAACATGGTTGCAAAATTTAGATTTTAATATTGAGATTTTAGTTGATTCTTAGGGTTTAGAACTTATTCTGTCAAAGATATCCCTTTTTAATTGTAATTGTTATAAACTAAAACTTTTCACAGTATACGCAGGTATGGTTGCTGTAGTACCTAATAAAAATAAAATAAAACAATAACAAATTAAAAATAAAAATAAAAATAAAAATATTCATCATACAAGAAACCTGTATTAGTAATCTTGAGATATATGCATTGTTGAATATTGTACTGTGTGGTTGGAAACCGTGCGTGTGCAAGTTCGACTGGAGATTCATACTTTAGAAAACCAATTGTAGCTGTCCCTTGTTTTGTACAGATACACTTAAATCGACGTCAAACAATCAAATAGAAAAACCGGTTAATTTTATAATATGAATACACAATAATTAATTTAATAATATTATACATAATACTTAATGATTCTCGTGGTGCGTGTTGCGGGTAGCATTTAATTGTTATACTACTAAACCAGACAATACAATACTACTAATAAGATTGGTTAGTGAATATATTAAAATACTTGATATTTGGATATATATAGGATATTGCTGTCCTAGGAAAGAAACGGGACGCAACACTAAGCATCGCGACGTAATGCGTCATAACGCGACGAATATTTCATCTGACTTTACCGCATTACCGCGACAATGTAGATCAGCTTATAGTCTAGGCGACAAGTGCCATTTAAGTCAACTTTTTTCAGCAGTCTCCGAAAATTATGATTGAGCTGTCATTCGATTCGGAATGGCATCTAGAAGATTTTTGAAAAAAAAAAAATTAGTTCCGCTTGCAAAAATTGCAAAAGTTATTAACAATTAACTAAAAAAATAAAAGTGGGTTTAGTTTTTTTGCAAATTTCTCAAAAACTATTTACGATTTTTTTAATTTAAAAAAAGATTCAAAAAGAGGAGGAAATTTCCTTAAGAAAATCTCGGCCCCCGGAACTGTAAGAAAAATATTTATAAATTTCCCAGAGGGATGAATATACGGCCTAAAACGGGTCCTCTGACTTGCGTAAGCTACGCCTACTTTGGATACTTTATTTATAAAACTATTTTATCATATTTAATATAAAATTTAAAAAATAAAAAATATATGAGGTTAATGGATAGATAAATGAACAATAATCTGCCTGAATAAAATTTAAATCACAATTTTTCAATTATTTATAATAGCTAATAAAAACAATTTAAAAAATTCTGCTTGAACATGAACATTGCAAGTGTGATAATTGTTAAACTATGATTTCTTTTTTTTTCTTTCTTGGAACAATTCTTGAAAGGTTTCAGAATAAATCCCTGCTGGAAAAGTTAAAAAAATATATATTAATTTTCAATTTTTTATTAATAATATTTATTCCATGATTAATTGTTCCATGTAAAGTTTTTTGATTTTGTAACAATTATAACAATAATTAAAAAAACTGACAAATAATATTTTTTTATATTTTCAACGGGGACTTATTCTCAAACCACACGCAGTAAAGTTAAACATGAGTTTGAATTTTGTGTAAATTTTAATTTTAGTTAAGATACTATCAGTGTTCAATGGTCATAAACAAATGAATATATCGTGATGTTTAAACATTTGATTGTCTTAGGAATTCCAGCCTTTCGTCTTAGACAAACAGAAACTTAAACGAGCGTAGCCGTGGGCGGAAGCGAGTAATAAAGTTATTAGAGTGCTGTATAATAAATTGAAATCATTCAAGTATAAGCCAGGAGGTATTTTATATAATTAATATATAATATTGAAACATATTTCTATCTATATTTAATTATTAGCTTACATATAATATTTGCAATTACGACAATCGTTCTGGTGTAGTAGTTCGATTAGTCGCCTTAACGCCAACGATCGCGGGTTCGATTGCCGCTTGGGTTAGATATTTATGTTTGTACATATGTTTGCTTTCGGTCTGGTAGTATGTCCTTGTGGGTCTCTTCAGCGTACCTCGAAGAGCACGTAAAGCCGTCGGTCCCGATTGCTATTATAGACGCCTGGTAACAATCGTTACTCATGATAGGGAAACTATCCGCCAACCTGCTGTGATATAGCGTGGTGGATTAAGTTTCAACCCTTCTGCTGAGCAGTGAGACGTTTGCAGGCTGATTCAATTCAGTTCAATCTAGTTACAATTACGTATTGTACAAGACGTTTCTTTCCATTTTACTTGTGTCGTGTTTAAATACCTACATATGTTTGGTTGATTCGATTTTATACTTACTGCTTTATGAGTTGCAAACTATTATTATTACCTCTGTAACTCCTCAGTTGATAGATTTTCTAATACAAAAATAATATATTTTAAACAAATGTGAGTAAAAATTTGTGTAAAATTACAATCGTTTTACAAAACAAATTATTAGTAAAATTAAACAACAATTTATCCCAATTCAAAATTATAATACTTTACGAGTATTTTTCTAAACAAATTGAGAAACCTACAAAAAAGTTTTGTGATTTCACAATCTTTATGTATAAACTCTTCTCTTTATGTTTCCAACGTAAAGCTTCTTATATTTACAAACATCGTTTATAAATCGATTTACTACAAATTCTGTGTTAAATTTCAAAAAAGAAATATATATATATACTAGCGGCCCGCCCCGGCTTCGCACGGGTATTTAACTAAAATTTCAAAAATTATAAATTTATATTTTTTATCATCTACACCTGCGTCGATACTCGAAAATATTTTTAACAATTTTATAACAGACGGGATGAGTTGTCAAACATATCAAAATAAAATGCAATTTAAATCAAAAGCACTAAGGAGTATTGATATCAACTTCGAAGCAAATAACTTTCAATACCCTTTTAACCCCGTTAGAGGATGAATTTCGATAAAATACGAAACACGTCTTCAATCAATTAATTCTGTTAAATTATATTTATGCAAAATTTGAAGTAGATTGGACCAAGGAATCATGTTGTCCCATACAAACTTTGACCTTCTTTTCACCCCGTTAGAGGTAGAATTTCGTAAAATCCGTTCTTAGCTGACCTCTACTCAGCGAAAGAAATATTCCTACCAAATTTCAAGTCTCTAGGTCTCATAGTTCCAGAGATATTGTGATGAGTGACTATATCTATAGAAAGTCTCCTATATATTATATAGAAGATAACAATCTTTACTATAGAGTAGGGATTTAAAGTTTAAATAAACATTAAATAAATATATATATATATATATATATATATATATATATATATATATTTTAGGAATACGAAGCTCGGACCTTGATCTGGAGAAAGTTACACGAGGGTATTATATTTTTACAACGAAATCGAAATACTACACCTTCTGTAGTATTTCTTTATAAACAATATTTTTTTGTTTTTCCTTCGGGGTGCTACAATCACCAGGCTACTCTGAAACATGCCACATACAACTGGCTGTGGAAGAAGCAGCTTGCCCTCAAGTATACTCCCGCTACATTAAGAGTTTGACCTTAAGCTTTGTTTATGGTAAATACATACTCATATACACATACAATATATTATTATCCAGTATATTATTATCCAGTTCCCGGAAATCACCATTTCCTATTTTAAGCAACAGGTCTGAGAACTGTCCGGCAGTAACATCTCCCCAGCAGGCCACAAATGCTTCTGTACTGTACTGTACTGTATCAGCCTGTAAACAACCCACTGCTGAGCGAAGGCCCTTTTTGCACATAGAAGAAGGGTTGGAGCTTAATTCACCACATTGCTTTACTGCGGGTTGGCGGATAATATTACTACCATAAGTAACGATTATTATAAGGTCTCTATGACAACAAACGGGACCGACGGCTTTACGTGTTCTCCGAGGCACGGTGGGGAAACCCACAAGGACATACACCCAGACCTGAAACAAATATTGGCACAAATACAAATATCTACCCCGAGCGGGAATCGAACCCGTGACCACCGACATTGAGGCGACTCCTCGCACCACTACACCAGAACGGTCACCAATGCTTCGTTCGTTGTATCGGCGGTATAATTACACCACAAATCAATACGATTTTGTCTCTTAGATTTGAATAAAGCCGCAAGTGAGCCTGCTTTCTGCTCCAGGATCGTGGATTCAATTTCCGCCTCGAGTCTGGGTGTAATATGTATTTATTTCTATATGTATTATTTATAAGTATGTCAAACATATATTTATATTTAATAATAGTCCAAGACAACTTTTATCTCCTCGTTCTTAATTTTAGTGTAAGATAAAGTTAAATGGGTACATGATTTATACCTAATGTTTTCGGATCTTGTTCCAACATTAGTCCATGGTCCCAATCTGTACTGATTGAGGTGTTAATGCCGTATAATACAAAAATGTTTCCAAGTTCGCTTCGGTGTCTTCTATATCTGTATCATTGTGAACTACAGATGCCTTGCTGATGAGTCATTTAGTTTAAAACCCTTGACTTAAAACAACACCAACATTGAAGTAAAAAATATTATATAAAACACTATTTTACAATAAAGCGATCACACGGTATATTTACAACTCAATTTTGTTACGTTTATTATAAAGTCTTGCCTGTTCCACCAGGAGCACCCAAAAAAAGATATTACCTACACCTGCGTCAAAACTGGAAAATAGACGCATTGAGTTGTCAAACATGTGTCAAAATAAAATGTAATTTAAATCAAAAGCACTAAGGAGTATTTATCTCAAAATAATTTTTTACCCCCTTTTAACCCCGTTAGGGAATGAATTTCGATAAAATACGAAACACGTCTTCAATCAATTCTGTTAAAGAATATTTATGCAAAATTTGAAGTAAATTGGACCAAGGAATCACGTTGTCTCATACAAACTTTGCCTCCCTTTTTCATCCCCTTAGAGGTAGAATTTCGTAAAATCCGTTCTTAGCTGACCTTTACTTGACAAAAGGAATATTCCTACCAAATTTCAAGTTTTTAGGTCTTATAGTTTTAGAGATATCGTGATGAGTGACTATATCTATAGAAAGTCTCCTATATATATATATAATAATAATAATAATATAATATAATAAGATAAGATAAGATAAGATAAGATAAGATAAGATAAGATAAGATAAGATAAGATAAGATAAGATAAGATATATATTATTATTGAAATAAGAAAGATGTTATTGAAAGTTTATAAATCTTTTTCCTAATTTCACAATTTTTGTTTTAAAACTATACAGTATATATACAGTGCATTTTAATTTTATGAAAGGTTATTGTTTTTTCTGCCACAAGTTGTAATTATACGAGTAGCTTGTTAGTTTCCTATAAAAAGATTTTCGTCGTTTATAATTCGATTTACTACAATTCTGAAGTTAGTTACTTAGTTAAATTGTACACAAAATACTGTGATCATCTCTAGCGCTAGCCTCGATCTTTTTGAAGCGAATTCAAGCAGCTTGTCAAAGGCCTCTTCTCCGTTTAGGAGAAGGGTTGAAGCTGCTCGACTGCGGATTGGCGGGTAATAACACCCCTACAATGAGTAACGATCGTTACGAGGTGTCTATGATAACAACAGGAATCGAGGGCTTTAAGTACTCTCTGAGGCATGGTGAGGAAACCCGCAAAGACATGTACCCAGACCGGAAACAAATATTTGCACAAATACAAACATCTGCCCCGAGTGGGAATCGAATCAACGACCGCCGGCGTTGAGACGACCACTCGCACCACTACATCAGAACGGTCGTCGGTTAGTATTACAATACAGATAGTATATTTTATTGTATCTATACAACGTTAATACTAGGAAAAATAACAATTTATAGAAAATGTCTGCGGTAACTGAATTCGGTAAAACAGTAGCTTCGTACCTTTCATGCTTTCTTCGAATTTAACATAGATTAAAATTATATTCTAAACAGACACTGTTCTATACAACTCGTAACGTGTGCATAAAAATATATAAAAAAAATTGGTTGTCTATAAAGTCAGTTTACGGACGATAATTTTACGTGATAACGTCATAAGAAAACATTGATGAAGAATCTGTGTGTGTAATTATGTACGTACATAAAAAGTTATACTTATAATAAAACGATGCGCCGAGCGTAGTGGCGCGTACCATCTGTAATTTTCACTTAAAAGCTTGTAGTGTAACGTAATTTTTATTGAATTTATTAGCGATTAGCGACAGGTGGCGGTTATGGTAATCAATTTTAATATGTTACAATTTTATCTTAAATTACAATTTTATTTTATCAAAATAACGTTCAACTGATATGAACTACAAAGTAATGTAATAAAACTAAAACAGTGGAAAAAGAAACCAATTTCTGTATATAAATATTAAAGTTATCGGTATCTTGCAACTAATATGATTCATAATAAGATGACAAACAAAAAGGGCTACTTGCAATGCATCATATTTTCTAATAATTAAAAGGTAATTAGATGAAATATAAAAACTGAGAAATAAAATGCAATACCAATATTATATATACTAGTCTCTTTTGTTAGTAAAAGCTTATTTAAAAACAGTTCGCGTGTAGGTTGTATGCTGCCGCTGTCTCTTCTACTGGGATGCATTGGTCGATGGAGTGTAAGAAGGATAGATGCGTCACAAGCCGAATGCTTAGGGCGATCATGCCTCTCTGTCTCTTTTTCCGCGCTCTCGCTCGCGGAATGTGTGTAGTCACAAAAAAATAAAAAACTTGTAGTGCGACTTCCTTTGTGTGAAATTTCACTTGCCCGTATATCATCTTAGCACCCGCATTATGTTGTATTATGACCATCTCCATTTTACCAAGTACCTCCATATATTAAATTGTTTTTGTGGTTTCGGCTTAAACGCACATCAGACACTATACATAGAGAGATTGATCCACATTTATAAAATTAGTATAGATTTAGTCTTTTTTTTCTGCCTTTGTTAAAACTAAAAAATAAAGGAATCTTCAATTTTTTTTTTGTATATTCAAAACACATACACGGTCGTCTGTTCTTAAGGTAGGCAACTTAATGCCTATGTTTTAGGTAACAGCCGACTGATATACATTTTTTTTTAAATAAATATACATAAAAATAATACATATATAAATAAACATATATTACAACCAGATTCGGGGTGGGAATCGAACCCACAATCCTTGGAGCAGAAAACAGGGTCACTGCAAACTGCGCCAATGAGTCAGTCCCGATATTCTGATTGATATTCTGAGACAAATATGTCTCAGAATATCTGGAAACACTGGATGCTTGATGGATCAGAATAACTGGATGCTTATCATTGGCCGTTACTGTACACTATCGATTCTAAAACGATGATACGAAACATTACAAAATGTTACATTGAATCAATAAATAAGTTTTCAATGATAAACAGTTTGTACCATCTGCGCTCTTATAATCTATGATCGAATAGCCGCAGACACGGCGGATCCATCCATATATCAATCACAAGCGATCCGCCGACATTTATTTACATCTTAACGTATTTTAACCCAAGTCTATTTTCGATAGAGTAAATCCGTGAACGTATTTGGGCTGTTTTTGTTGATGGTTAATGTTTGCTACCGGCTGGTATTATGTTATTGTATGGTTTAGCAGCTCTGGATGGGTATATGCCGATACCGATTTCGAATATTTCATATACACCTTATATTATAAATATTTTAGGTTGATTTTTGATTGCATTACCGTTTTCTATTTATCAATTTTCCGTATTGTCATTGCTATTTGTACCACGAGAGGATATCGAGGATATGTAAGGGATTCGTCTTGAGATCGCTTTTAAAATAATGCCTCACCTTATAATAATAATGTAAATAAATATGTATATATGTAAATGGCAACACTTATTTTGATCTAATATATATAAAAATTAGTCCGTAATATTTTCAAATATTAAATATTTTTAAAAGTAAATATGCTCAGTATAACATGATAATCAAATCAGATAAAAAATAAAATTAAAAAAGAATAGTATGTATTAATACTCCTCTCTGCATATTATTGTAAAGATTAATGATTTATAAAAGAGTTTAATAAATGGTACGATGCAAACCATTTTTTTCTATTTCAAAAATAAAATATAAAATATTTAATTACGATACAAAAAAGTTAAATAATACAGATAGTATTTTAATAAATAATGGAATTTTAATCAAGAACTCGTTTACTATAACTTTAATATAAATTATTTCAAATGTCGTGTACGAATTAAAAACATAATCATAAATGCGTAATTTTCTTCTTATTTATTGTTCTACTTAATTATTGTAGACGTCGTTTATAAATGTCTCGAAGTCGTGTATTTTTTGGTTCTTGAACCTTTTCACTTCTATCATGAAGATGTTTAATGATGTTGTGATATTTGAGATAGGAAAAATGAGTTAATTATTTTTTTAATGTAAATTTAAATTATATAGAAATTGTTAAGACCATATTAGCGACCCCTATGTCTGAGGCAGCCAAGATGGTTAATATGAGTAGTATTTAAATTTAAATAAGACGTTATAATAATAGTTAATCGTTGATCTGTTGCTTGTGGTTTTGGAATGATACGACTGGAATTTTCATCTTTGTTGTAAAAAGTTCCTAAGCAAAATAAGAAAAAAAAAAACTAAATGTATTTCCTAGGTATCGGGTTAATGATCAATTCAAAATCATATTTTAGCTGTTGGTTTCTATAACACAAAAGAAAAAAAAAATAAATAAATAAATAATAAATAAATGTCTCACACTCAACGGCCCCCAGTGGGATGTGAATCCTGTGTCGGGAGTCTGGTAGGACACACAACACTCAAGCACAAATGCCCAGACCACAACAGACATATGTATGGCCTATACAAATATTCCTCATATGCGGGGATCGAACCCGCGGCCGCTAGCGCCTCAGTCAGTTTCTGTGACCACTGCGCCAACGCGTCGTCTGAAACACTGTCAAACAATGAAACAATATCAGGAAAGTATATTATTTACCGTGAACTGATTCATATGATTTTATTAAATCAGATAACATATAGCTTCTGGTACCTGTTTTACACAGATACTTTTTTTTAACAAGAGACGTTTCAAAGAGTCAGTGCTATAAACAATTTAAAGAAGAACATGAAAGAGCAGAACCTTTAAGTATAGTATTTTAAAAGTTTAAATTAGGCGTGATAGATTGAGTTGCGTGATGTATTAACAAGAAATCCCTTTTCGGTTCCCTTTAAAGTTTATTTGTTTGAAATATTTATATTTGCAATCTCAAAGCTTCTTCGAGCACTAAACGTCAAATTCTCAACGTATACCGGGGTATTTACTTTCTCCGTTGCGTAAGCTCTGCGAAAATTCAACACTTCGTAACTTTTGTGTATAGTTGTGTCAGAAATGTCTGCAGATCAAAAGACGACTACATATATAGAAGATACGGTATGTCTGTTTGTTTTCGCAACTGGCGCTTTGTTTGTGATCTGTCGCAACTTACCCGTCGTTGGTCGTTCAGAGAATTATTAAATTTTGTCTTAGATGAATTCGTCGTAATTTTTATTTTACGTTTTAGGAGCAGCTTCTTAAAACTGGGTTACAGTAATGCATCTTCGTTAACCGATTACTTAGAATTATATTGTATTTTATTTTTGATAACTGAATAGCGAATTTGGAATATTAAAAAATAATATGAAAATAAATAAAATATGTATGATAAAAATGTATCAAGTGATTCTTTGTCTGCAATAGGCTTTGCTATAATGTTGTACTAAGTAAGGACCACCCGCCAACTTTAGCCGCGCGGTCGTTTGTAAGCGATGTTAGCTAATAACATTATACATCAAATGTTTTATCACAACTGCATACAAATGCACCTTTTTATTCAACCCGTCAAATACATTAAAACAATGACGTGACTGCAAAATAAATATTTTTCTTAAAATTATAATAATTTAAAAAAATTGTAGGTAGCTACTTTAGTCACAAAATAACTTTCAAAACCTCATTCATTATTTTGGTTTAATGGCTTTGAGGAGAAAGGACATTGAAAAATTTTTGGCACCCCAAATTATTCCTACAATTTGGTTCTAAAATTATTTCAATACATCTCAAAATAGTCATAATTGGTCAATAAATTTTAATAATTGGTCAACGTTATTTAACTAATTATTAATAAATAATAAAAAATAATACAACTTTCATAAATCGCGGGGTGAATAGGAATAAAACTGGAAGTTTCACTATTTTATGTCTATTTTATCTATTATTTTTAGGTTTAACCGAAGGGCAATTAAAATCGACGTAAATGCAAATTTTTAAGCGTTTATTAGATTTTCAGAAACGTTTTGGTTAAAGAGATACGATTATTTAAAGTTGGAATGACATTGAAACTATTTATTTATTTATTGTGAGAAAAAGAGGGCAAACTCAAAATCTAGGTAGAGTTAAAGGGCAGATTAATGTTTATAGTTTAGTATTTTTAATTAACAAATTATTAATAAATAATACAAAATAACAAAACTTTCATAAATAGCGGGGTGAATAGGAACTAAACTTAAAGAAACTACTAGCTTCATCTATATAGCGGCCCAAATGATGAAATTTGACCACTTAATAAGTGGTCCGAATTGGTCACGAAATGGTCACAATTGGTCAGTGATTTTTAATAATTGGTCAATTCTTTGACAATAATTACAGAGGGGTAAAAATTTCAAGGACATTGTAAAAATGTTGGCACCCCAAATTAACCCTACAATTTGGTTCTAAAATTATTATAATACATCTCAAAATAGTCATAATTGGTCAATTAATTTTAATAATTGGTCAACGTTTTTTAACTAATTATTAATAAATAATAAAAAATAATGCAACTTTCATAAATCGCGGGGTGATTAGGAACAAAACTGGAAGTTTCACTATTTTATCTCTTATTTTTAGGTTTAACCGAAGGGCAATTAAAATCGACGTAAATGCAAATTTTTAAGCGTTTATTAGATTTTCAGAAACGTTTTGGCTAAAGAGATACGGTTATTTAAAGTTGGAATGACATTTAAATTATTTATTTATTGTGAGAAAAAGAGGGCAAACTCAAAATCTTAGGTAGAATTAAAGGGCAGATCAATGTCTATAGCTTAGTATTTTTAATTAACAAATTATTAATAAATAATACAAAATAACAAAACTTTCATAAATAACGGGGTGAATAGGAACAAAACTGGAAGAAACTACTAGCTTCATCTATTTAGCGGCCCAAATTACGGATCTTTCGATTTTTTTTTTTCTTTACAAATTACAAATAATCATTTCGTGAAATATAATAGGGTTTTTCTATATTTTACTTTATTGACAATTGTAATTCAGAAACAGCTCAGTAGGTATAATTTAACATTTAATTTAAAAAAAAAAAACTAAAAGTATGTAATCATCGCAATGATATTTGTAAAATAAGTGCATAGTTAGAAAAAATATAATTACATTATTGATAAATGTTCCTTCTATATAGTACTTAAATATTTTGGATTTTATAATTATTTATTTCTCAAGATATTAAAATTGATTTTTATTTTTATTTTATAAGGGAAACCACAAATTAATGACTCTGCATCTATGATAATTAGATGTCGCGCTCTTTATATAACTCCGCGCGTTTCTTTTTGGTGCGCAATGGCAGAAACTTGTAATTCATGTAAAAAAGTATCGATATTTTTATCGATATAATATATCGTATCGTTATATCGACACTTTGCGATATTATATTGTATGAAAATATATATCGATAATTTTTGCAATCCAAGATAAATCAAAGATATATCGGATTAATGTATCGATAATTATCCAATAAATATATCGATACTTTTCGATAATTCAGATGAATATATTAATATTTTTGATGTCTCGGAAGTGAACAGGAAAAAAAGTCATCCCGACCCCGTATCGATATTTAGATCTCTCGGCTATGTGTATTCCTAAAAAAAAAGTTATCACCTCTACGTATCCAATTTATATCGATTCTAAATTCCGCGTACTTCTAAAAAAAAACAAGGTCATCGCATCTACGTATATCGATATAAATCGGATATAATACTATACTACTCGATTTATATCGACTGAAATACTATACTACTCGATATATATCGATACGAATACTAGATAACTATTGGATGAATACTACTCGATGTTTATATCGAATGAATATGTATAACTGACCCACTGAAAGTTTACAAATATATCGATATTTATATCGATAATTATCAAATGCATATATGAAGTATTTACGAATTTTCGATATATATCGCACGCACCTAACTATGAGTGACACGTGAGGGCAGACGTCCTTGATGATTGTGTTAGAGATCTTCATCGGATTTTTTTTAACCAAAATAATATTTATTATGAGTTAAAAAATTTAAAAATTAAAATTAAGCAACTAAAAAACTATTAACCACTAAAAAGTAGTCCCAAAAAATAGAAATCCAGAAAAAAATAGTCCCACTAACAAAATATGAAAACTACTAAGTTGGTAACACTGCTATAATAATAAGGGGAGTCCCCTCCTGTTATTATTATAGCAGTGTTACCAGCCATGGCTGTGTCCCCCAGCCATGGCGCGTCATTACAGGGACCTAGGGTTGCCAAACATACTTTATAATAACGTATCCTACTTTATTTTTGGTAATTATACTTTATACTTTTGCAAACAAATAAAGTATGAGAAAATACTTTATTTCCAATCTTTACCGTGATGCATAAAACAAAACACTCATTATGGTTACTTAGTATTTAACTGTTCATCAAACACATCAAACACACCAATCACATGAATCAAAAATAGGATTTAAAAAATTTGAAAAATTATCACCCGAAATACTTAATACAGTTATGTTACCAGTAATTTTTCACTTTTTATTGATATGAGCTTACATTATATGACAAAATGGTTTGATTTTAGCGAAGATAACTTCTTCAAAATGGCACTTCGTTACATATCTTTGCAAAATTAGGTTAAATGTGAAGATTTTGAAATGGTAATTACTAAGGCCAAATTAAATATTAATATGGACGAAGAAATAAATTAAGATTAAATAATAATTATTTAAAACAAGTATGCTTAGTTAAAAAAAAAAAAAAAACAAAAAAAACCCGACTGCGTAAAATACTCTTATTATAAACTGAAAAGAATAAAACAATTTACTAGCTTTCATTTGATACCTATATTGCTACAGTAAGAAAAAAAATTCAACTCCGCCCCTCATTCCGCCATTTGCGGGCGCCATTTTGAAAATGTATATATAGCCTATGTCACTATTATAATTTAAATAAATCCAACGACACCTCATATGTCAAAAACCGTCCAGCCGTTTGGGCTGTAGGGCGTGCCAAAGAAATGGACATACATACATACATACATAAATACATACATACATACATACATACATATATACATACATACACTCGAAAAACATAACCCTCCTTCTGTCGCAGTCGGGTAAAAAAAATAATTTTGATTATTAAAAAAAGATTAAATTTTGATTGTTAAAAAAGCTTTGAAATATTTAAAAATAGCAAAAAATTATTAGCATGTGCTTAAAGCACACAAAAATACGTTTTTATGGTGATAAAAACATAAAATTTGAAAAACACTTTTTTTTTCTTCGAAATACTTCTTTTTTATTATTGAAACAATTTTGTACGTTTTTATTTTGTCAAAAAAAGTTGGCAACCCTACAATTGGACCGCCCCTCTACTACGCCTTGCTCGTTGCACTGACTAATAGTTAGGAATGTGCGATATACCAATATATCTTCATTTCATAATTATCGAGTAGTATCTGTATATTATTTCATCCGATTATATATCGAGTAGTATCGATATAGTTCATTCGATATTTATCGAGTAGTATAGTATTCTTTCCGATATGTATATCGATAAGTTGAAGCGATGACCATTTTCTTTCGTGTGTACTTCCGACACATCAAAACTATCGATATACTTCGGTTAAACCTAAAAATAATAGATAAAATAGACATAAAATAGTGAAACTTCCAGTTTTATTCCTATTCACCCCGCGATTTATGAAAGTTGTATTATTTTTTATTATTTATTAATAATTAGTTAAATAACGTTGACCAATTATTAAAATTTATTGACCAATTATGACTATTTTGAGATGTATTGAAATAATTTTAGAACCAAATTGTAGGAATAATTTGGGGTGCCAAAAATTTTTCAATGTCCTTGAAATTTTTACCCCTCTGTAACTATTTTCAAAGTATTGACCAATCACTAAAAATCACTGACCAATTGTGACCATTTCGTGACCAATTTGGACTACTTATTAAGAGGTCAAATTTCATCATTTGGGCCGCTAAATAGATGAAGCTAATTTAATTTTTTATTATTTTTTTAATTTTTATATAAAAAACGTTGACCAATTATTAAAATCAATCGACCAATTATGACTATTTTGAGATGAATTGAAATAATTTTAGAACCAATTTGTAGGATTAATTTGGGGTGCCAAAAATTTTCCGATGTCCTTGAAATTTTTACCCCTCTGTAACTATTGTCAAAGTATTGACCAAGTACTAAAAATAACTGACCTATAATGACCATTTCGTGACCAATTTGGACAATTTTTAAGAGATCGAATTTCACTATTTGGGGTGCTAACTAGATGGAGCCCCTTATGTCGACGTAATAAGTGTTAAACTAATAGATAAAATCGTTGGTGATGTAATGGCTGTAAAGGATGAAGTGCCAATAGCAAACCACAATGTTTACGTTGACCAACACGAGTAGTGGTGCTTTGGTAGTACATAAATTAGTTAGTGTCTTACAAATAGTAATTATAGCTTAAGTGCTCAATTGTAGGAGTCGAAGAATTTCTCTAATCTAAAAAGAAACATTGAGGAGATATAATATTACTTTAATAAAAATTAGTTAGTTTGTATCTGTATTTTTATGGACAAATACAATTGTAAAGTTAATAATTTTTTTTGATATTAGTCTTGTCTAATTTTGGTAGCGACACATGTACACATAGCCAGTTTAAACGAGATTATTTTACTTCAAAAAATATATTTTCGTAAAATATTTTAGTTCTATTTATTTCTCTTTACTACGTCAATTTTAATTACTTAAACTTCTTTCGGGTATCATGAACAAATTGTTAGCTTATTATTCTTCGTGTTATTATTCGCTAATAGCGTCATCTACCAAAATAGTGTGACAAATTATTTGTGATTATAATCTTTCTGTTACTAGACTTTACTTAGACGACACAACGGCGACTGTGGCAAGTGAGCGTTTTTGTTTCTGATTTGTTTTTGCGTTTAAGATTGATAAAGCACAATTTTTTTATCCTTTGTGGGTCTCCCTATCATGTCTCAGAGAGCAGGTAAAACCGTCGGTTGATGTTGTTATCATAATCATCTGATAGTGATAACGTTACTCATGATAGGGAAATTATCCGCCAACACGCATTGGAGCAGCGTGGTGCATAAAGTTCTAAGCCTTCTTATATATGGAGAACATGACTTTCGCTTACCAGTGGGTGGTTTACAGGCTGATTCAGTTCAGTTCAGTATGAAACATTAATATTTCATTGATAGTCGCCGGTCAGCGGTCGTAGGTTCGGTTCCCACTCGAGGCAGATATTTGTATTTGTACAAATATTTGTTTCTGGTCTGGGGGTATATCCTTGAGACCGTACCTCGGAGAGCATGTAACGCCGTAGTTTCCGGTTGTATCAAAGACATCTGATAGCGATTGGTACTCATGTTAGAGAAATTATACGCTAATCAGTGGAGCAGCATAGTGGATTAAGCTGCAACACTTCTCCTGCATGAAGAACAGGCCTTTGTATAGCAATGGGTAGTTTACAGGCTGATCCAGTTCAGTTCAATCTCTGTTAACCTGTTACAATTTTTATATTTGAAATATATTTTTATTCATCTCCCTGCCCTTATCCCACTTATATAGGGACGACACAACATGTTTTCTTCTTCCATTCCTCCCTATTATTCGTCACTTCAGCGCTTACTCCTTTCTTTCTCATGTCCTCTCTCACACAATCCATCCATCGCTTTTTTGGCCTGCCGATCGCTCTTTGTCCTTCGACATTCATATATTCATTAAAATATATTTTGATTGTTGTCACCAAACTGTTAAAATTTGGATCAAATGTTGTACGAATATTTAATGTTTTTTCATTGAAAATATTTCGAAACGTTCTTTAATTGATACTGAAATCTAAATTATAATGTTTGCATTTTTGTCTGTCTGCCTGTCTGTAACTTACTGAATGAATTTAAATAGAACTTGGCTTGATTTGAGTTCATACTACCAGCTAGGATACTTTTTATACCGAAATTTAGTACGGTTCCCCTGGAGTTTAAAGTCAAAACTTGTAATCGCGAGCAAAGTAGCAGGTACAGCTTGTTTAGAATATCAATACATTTCCACGTGGTTTCATAGATTTACGATAGTCGTTCCTGTTTGACAGACAACAAAGTTACCGAGAATTATAAGCAATATTTCGAATATTGATTGTGAGTCATTTCAAATATTTAGACTATGACTGACTAAAAAGCGGGGTATGCAACAATTGATTCATTATTCGGACACCCACCACCTCAGTCCCTCGAGAGCATGAACGCTGTAAAGGGTCCGAAACGTCGGGAAATAATTTTATAAAACCGTTAAACTGTAAGGCTTTTTTTAAAATAAACGCGACAAAATCCGTTTTAGACTTTTAATTAAATGAGTAAAATTCGCGTAAATATAAGAGAACAGTATATTTAAACTATTTTAGGGTTATATAATAAAATCATTGTTAGGAACTTAGTGTTGTGAGATATTATGCTATATTTTAAATTTACGAGGACATTTAATTGCTATCGTAAATTCGAACTTGTCTTTGCTACCAAAATTAAATGTTCTTTGTAAATAATATCTGGTTTAATTTATTAAAGCAATAAATTAAATTGCCTGTGATTTTTATATGTTATTTAATTTATAGCAAAATTTCGCCTACTGGCATTTTTTTTAATATTTTATATTTACTTATTTTTAAAGATATATTTGACAGTAGGATTCATTGTGTTGTTGTGTGTTTAAATTAAGATTATCCACATATCGCTGCTTGAATACAAAAGGGACACAAATCAAACAGACACTATTTTACAGGAGAGCCATTCAAAGTTTAGAAAATTTATATTTGTCTGTAACTTATTATTCTTTCATAAATTACATGCATGTTATATACCGCTAAAAGCGTATTTCAAAGCTGCATTTAATGGTAAGTAGTATTGTAGTACAAGTGTTGCCTTGAAAGATATATTAGCACATAAGTCCCTTTTGTTTTAAAAAAAATCCCTCGTTTTATGGTAAAAAATAGAATAATTAGTCACAATTCAAAAAACTTGATGTTTTAATCAAAATATTTTTCCACTGACTTAGGTAATCTAGAAAAATTATGACATAAAAATTAAAATGGTAAATCTAGTTTATAAAAATAAATGAAATAACTTCTTTAAGTGAAAATAAAAAAATCTGCTTCAAAAAAACTAGAATTAAAATCTTCCTTTTAATAAAGAATTGAAAAAAAAATATTCAAAAATCATTAAAAGCTTAAAAGCAATTATTTTTATAAAAAATTTAGTTAATTGGCTCATTACTACAAACATTTTACATCAATAATAAGGTTTTGTTAATTTATTAATTACAAAATTAAACTATCCATCATAAAAAATATACCAAACTAGACTTATAGCTTAATATCAGTCTCGAAATAGATATAATATGAATTCTACTAACTAAACAAAAATTAAGTAGGATATTCTAATGTAAAAATGTAATTGTACAACATAAATGTCATTAGAAACAGTAACAAATCACAACCATTCTTGAGCTAACAACACTATAGAAATTATATTTTCAAAGTTAAATTTTGAATGTGAATATATCAATAACAACTAGTCTGCATATTTCTATTTAAATAACAGGTTTAGAAGCTAGAAAAAAACTCCTCGTAATAAAAATATGTAATCTTTTTTCAGTTGTAATTTTTTTACAGCATTGAAAATCGCATTTTTTAGAACAAACTGCCCCTATTTTCTTTTCTTCTATATTTTTCTTAGTTTTTGACAAAGATGTGTATGCCTTACCACTGTTCTTTAATAATTTTATAAGGTTCCTTTTCCATAAATTAGGATTTGCTTTCCTATTGCGACCTTTTCTTTCGTAGCTTTCATTTTCATCACACGGAGATGCCTATCAACACTCGACGTAACTACACTGCACACTGGGCACCTGAGTCAGTGTTAGCATTATTTGCTGACAGTATTATGTATTTTCGGCCGTAAAGTTTCGTTCCAATGTATCGTACAAATACAAAATTTTTACACAGATACTTTTCGACAGTAATAATACATATATCCTGCCTCTGAAGTGGAGACGAAATAAAAAAAAAGTCATCACCTGTCCACTACATCTAATCTAAAAAGCTACAGTTAAGTAGTTAAAATTTCCATTTCGATGACATTTATTAGTTATGCATGTTGGATTATCGTACAATTTCGACACCTCTATGTTCGATCGTACCAAGTGCTAAATTATGTGTTTTGTACGATAATTATGTGACTAATGCTAACGCTGACCTGAGTGTTAACACTGTCACACCGAGAATCAAGGATAGATGAAAAATCGAGAAAATTAATCTTTTCAGACTGGATTTCAACAGGAAACAGTACCTAATGCTATCAATTTGTTATTTTGTTCTTTAAACTCTATTATTTTTATTGAAACCTGAAGTTTCAGGTTCAGAAGGTAATAGCTGACTGTTAGTGAAAAAATTAAATTTATATGATTATCTTCATCGGAATCTGTGTCCGTCATCTCTAGGTCATTTTTAGTTATAAAGTTTAGATCTGCAACGTTGTCGTGTAAAGAAAAAACTGAGCTAGAATTTGTCAAACATGTAGACACAGAAGTGTCACTATCATAATCAGTTTCCTGAACAATCACGTTTAGTCTGGTCTTTGATCTTTGTAGTTCAAACCATGATTCTTTATTATGTAACAGGGATAAACTCAGATTGTGTTGACTATCAGGTATGGAATTACTGTTGGAGGAGTTATCTAACAGAGCAGCTGGTTCATTCCATGTTGGGTTTTCAATTTGTGCCTCAAATCGGAGATTAACTGTCATCGGTAAAGTTATAATTTATAGCACTCATCTTTCTGTCTCACTTGGTGTGTGGTGTTCAATTTCCTAATCCTTATTCGTGTTTTTGTTGGATTTTAGCATTTCAAATATTCTTTGTACTCTACTACTCATTCTATTATCAAAAAACGGTGATTAATTATAATAAATTACGTATATTAAATAACAATATACATTAAAAAATAAAAATAATTCACTAAAATATTTAATTTTCTTTTAAGTTTTATATTAAATTTATAATTATAATGAATTTACTTCCATCTAAAGAAATACAAAAGTAGCGCATTCCAAAATATGGCACTAACGTTTATCAAATAATATTACAACCTCTAAAATATTATAAGCAAAGCGGCCGCTATGCTTAGTAAGGCCCTTTTCATTTAAAAGTGATTTTATACTTTTCTAAATCTGTAATACAAAATGGGCAATTTTGAAATATGGCACTTTTGTTAAAGAAAGAGGAATAAACTTACGTGATTTCTTAAGATCAAAACGGACATATTTCACTATATGGCGCTTTTGTTTATAAAATTACTAACGCAAGTTAAGGATTTTTTGAAATATGGCACTTTATCATAAAAGAAAAATGCGTTCGCTTCGATTATCGGGTCGCAACTGAGAAAATGGCAGTTTTGCTTATATTTGGTCCCCGAAACTCGAAAATACTAAAAAGGCGAAAGTATTGTTTTCATATATTATAATGAGAAATCAATGGGAGTCTTTTTTAAATACAAAAATATGACCTATTAACATCGCATTTTTTAAATAAAATCGATTTCACTTTTTTTCGATTTATGTCCCTTTTGTATTCAAGCAGCGATATTAAAACTATCAATCATGTCATTTGTAATAGATTATCTGTATGTACATAATATACATGTAATCTGTTATAAATCGTAATAATATTATATAGACTTCGAAATTTTTTCGAAGCAGAGTAAGTGTAGGTTCGATTCCCGCCCCGAGTCTGGATGTAATAAATAGGGATTCATTTTTATATCTATAGATAACAATTTACCGAATAAAACAATGGAACAAGCTTTTTTTTAATCGACTTCAAAATAAGGAGGAGGTTTTATGTTCAACTGTGCGTATTATTCAGTGTTCGCTAATTTAAATGTAAACTGATTTAGAAAAAAAATTTATAACTTTTTATTTTCGTCATAAACACTATAAGGGACATAAAACGGGTTATTTACCATTTTCTCGTTAAACTTTTGGTATTCCTGATATTTTTGTACTATTGCAAGCCTCATGGTCACTCTGTACAAAGAATTTTGCAGTAGGGCCGGGTATGCATAATAATATATTTTGAGGAGTTTATACATGTCGGAAACCGACTATGAACATGAACAAAAATATCATTACGTTCTTTGTAGAAGAGCCTATAATTTTGAAGTCAGTTTTGAAACTATAGACTACTCTATTGATTTTATTTAAAGAAAAAAATAATACATTTAGCCGCAGAAAGTCGACGACAAAAAATAAAACGACCATAGACAAAAAACGTATAAAGGTTTCGCTTAGTTGTTTAAATAGCGTGAAAAAATAAATAAATCGCTAACCAGTAAAATTTAGGGAAGACCTTGATTAAGACATTGGGATATAACAATAAGCAATTATCATATCGATATCCTTAACAATTCGCTGCAAATAAGAGTCAAAGTCCTATAAATACATTCTATTTTTAATCCATAGAGTTCACGTGACGTGGGCGCAATCATAGATTCAAATAAACTGCCATATTTATTTGACATATCGTTGACAAACGTCAAAATTTAAAATAAGAACGGACAAAGTTAGCGTGATCAACTCTAAAAATACGATATTAAACAATTGTTACGACTATATGTATTGTGTTAAGAGTTATTATTGAATTTAAATAATAAAAATCTAAGTTTGTTGTAGCGTTGAGGTTGAAAGATAATCCCTTAAAATATCGATGATAAAATTAAGTATTTAGTTCTCAGTGTAGATTAAAATATAACTTATCATAAGTTATGAATCGAAACGCGCTAATATTAACCAATAGTATTATTAAAGCTATTATGTAAGCTGTTGTTAGACACAACACTAAAACAGTTGCGAGAGCATTTCTCAAATATTTTAGTATTTAAAACAGAGAAGGTATACATACCTAAACATATTAGACGAGTTAGCCACAATATATCTAATGGTGACGAATTCAAATCTAGATTGACATCGCTGAATTTTTTACGTACAAAATTTGTTTTTAAAATATCTAACTCGTTTAAGAAAAACGTCATAAGGAAATCATTATTTTCCTGAATAAAAATAATTTTTAATTTGTTTATGCAGCGGGGCAGCGTGGCTGATTAAGCCCCAATCATTTTGTTTCATAAGAGAAAAGGTCTATGCCCCACAGCAGGATACCTACAGTCTCTAACTCTAACAAGAGTGTAGTATACTATACAGTAGAAAATAATGACCATAAATCGGTCTACGCAGCAATGAATTAGCTTCGCGAACGAGCTCAATCGATCTCGCACGCTTACCGATACGTATTGATTACAAAATCGACATTTGTCTAACAGCGCACGTATAAACGATTTGAGAGAGACACTTAATTCGCCCCATCCCGTTGTTAAATAGGACGGAATGACAAATGGAAAAAGGAAAGGCACCGTTCATACAATTTAATGTGCAATTTGTATGAATACCGCCGTCGAAATGAGCCAATATTGTGACAAGTTAAAGACACAGTCCACTCGCGTATGCCAAAATCAATATTCAACAAAACGTTCGACGATTTACGCCTAATCGATTTTGAATCTTATTACAAATGCATAAGATATTCAAAACTCGAAATGTGGGTATCAGTATGCACTGATATGTTTGTAGAAGTTAAGGTGGCGCCACTGTCCAGTATGACATTGCGTGACAAGTACAGACATTCCATAGTCCTTCGATATGTCAAACGAAAATAGTGCTTATTGTATATATATTAAAACATATAGAAAAGACATAAAATTGAGGTAGATTTGTTTTCTTCCGGATGTCTGTACGAAATTTATTATGTTATAAATGTCGACTAAATTTTAGCAGTCATTTATATAATCTTTTGTGAATTTGTCGTCTAATATTGTTTATTTATAATATATTTCAGAGTACTTTTATTATAAAAAAAAAAGATCTTATATTTTATTAAAATGTGATTTGACCAACCCTGAACAGATTCAAATAGTATCCTTACGACTTTACATTAGTGTAGTGTACACATTCTACCATAAAATGAAACAACATTCCACAAAATAAATCGTATATAAGTGTGTGTACTTGTAAATATTATTAATAAATACACAATAAAAGTAATTTTTAATTGTGAGTAAGGTCTTCATCCCAGTATAATTATTATTTTATATAAATAGTCACAAGAATATTTTTAATTTAAAATAGACATTGAAATAACGTCTATTATTTATATCATGGTAAATATGTATACTAAACTTTTTTGCAGTTAGTACTTTATGACGCTGAGTGATTACAGTTATGGAAACTCTGAACTAAAAAAAGACTAAAAATTACTTACATAACATTTTATATTAACAATTACAAATTTTTATACAATTTTTGGATAAGCGCGCTTTGTTACCGTCGAAGTTCTATGTATATCTAGAATTGACCATTCATAACTAATAAACGTTAAATTATTCTCTCTATTTGTATTTATGTATGTTGTTATATAAACATGCTCTGTTTTATAGGTTTACCTACTTACAAAGTTCAATAATATCATTTATTATTTTATTTTGTACAAAAAAAAATATATATATTTATTTAAAATCAAACACGTAATGAAGAATACAAAATCGATGCAATTGAATTATCGGGCAATCAACCAGTTATGCAAACGGCTTTGTAAATGTAAAGCACGGTGGTCCGGCACTAGCATACACTCGACTACAGGCGACGCCCGTCTAGACGCACGACGCCAATTTATATTATATTTATGCCAAACGCACATCGAATACCTTACTAACGAATATTTTATTCGATTTTTATATTTATAACTCGAGTGATCTGAATATCGATTCTGCTACGGAATAAGCTTTGCAATGTAAAGCATTTTGAAAAAATTAATAGTTTTTTTTCCTTTCAGATTAATACAAGCTGAAATGAAGGAGAGGATATTCTGTGAGTTTAAAAATATACTATAAATTTATATAAGACATTGTTCTTATGTGTTATTTACATAATTTAAGAGTATTTACAGTAATATAATAATATCCTAATATATAACGCATCCTGTAAATTATCATAACGGGCGAGTCTTGTATTTCTTTGATTCTCTGTCCGAATTTCTTAAAAATATGAAATTATTTATATTAATAATATTCTTATTATCCTTTCTGCATAATTTATTGTAGCTTAAAAAAAATGAAGAGTATTTTTACGAGTATTGTATAATGCTCAAAAAAATAATAGTAAATTATTGCTGGCTATTTTTTTTTAAATTACAAGCCCTCGAAGCAGTACCTTCCGCCCCATTACCCCTTTTATTTGGCTCAAACTCGGACTTAGTGACAGACATATCTTTTGTTGATATATTATATATACCCTCTCATATTTGATACCTTCTCGAACTTCAACCCACGTTATTACAATCATTTATCATATTTAAATAATTTTGATTATTAATAATTTATCAATAAACAATGTCTCAAAATATTTCCACATCTTTGACGTAGCAACAATTATGTATCACATATTACACGTACGTCCGTCACGAAGCTTAGAAATATAAATATAATACGCATATCCGTAATAAAAAATCTAAATATCATATTTAAAAAACACACTATTTTAACTAATCATAACAAATGTGATTCTTTGATCGTTCACACTATACGCCTTCGGTTGTTTCAAATAAACGCTACTTTGGCCTGACGATGTTCCGTTTAAAAGTCGTAAATTGCTACGTTTGCCTAATGAGATCGCTTCGGTTAACGAATTAACGATAAATAATACAACTTTGTAAAATAATGACACTGTTTCTAGTGTAATGGAGGTCAATTCGTATATTAAATATATATATTTTCATGTTTTTTATTTATTATTAAAGAGAAAATAATTTTTTTTTGTTTAAGTTTTCTGCCAAACTGTTGGCCAGTTTGTCGGCAGTACACAAATCAGTTCTCGTTTCTTTAAAACCATTCATAACAATAGACTTTACACAACTACATTAAACTAAACAATAACAATAATGTTACAATAATAACAACAATAAAGATGTGATACACCAAGAGACTAGCAAAAAAACAACTCTATTTTTAATGGCGAACAATTAGGTATCTTAAGTTAGTTATAATTTTTCGTTGCATATCATTTAAAACATAACTATTTAAATCTAAATTTTGAAACTAAATAAAAAAATAAAAAGAATTTCATTCAACAATAAATTTATCACGACGTTTTTGTCACGGGCACATTGACAAATAGTGTTTTTGCAGAATATTTTTCGGTTTTTAATTTTATGCATTAATTTTATTTAAAAAAAATTAATTATCACGTGTTTTACTTACTAAAATAGGTAGTGTGGTTAAAATAATTTATTTTATTAAAAAAAATCTATTTGAAGGTTGTAGGTACAATACGCGAGAAAATTTTAAAAAAGTAGTGAAACAATTATGATGAAATGATGTTGAAACCGTGTTGACAACAGACTTTGACATGTATACATGTCATTGTACATATGTGTGCGTGCCGTAGTGAGTGTAGTATTTTTTAATTTTTTTTAGCATAGTTATAAAAAAAATATTAGCATTCTGCACTTCTTCTCCATATAAACTTTAACTGTGCCAAATTTCATACTTCTCCGTCCGTGTAATTTTCGTAAAAAGGGGTACAAAGTTTTTGCTGCACGTATTAATATATAGATAAGGCGTAGATGAGATTTCGTGAGAGATCGGTAAGGAATTATATTTATCGGCTTTACATGGATAGGGTAACAATCAATGAATTATTAATATTTTATACTGAACTTAACTAGATCAGCCTGTAAACGTCTTACTGCTGGGTAAAGGCCTCTTCTCCACACAGAAGAAGAGTTGTACCTTAATTCACTACGCTGTTCCACTGTGGGTTGGCAAGCTTCATGAGTAACGATCGCTATCAAGTTCTTATGATAACCACGACCAAGGTACGATGGGGAAACCCACAATGATATTAACCCAGACCAGAAAGATATTTGTATACAGCGAGCCCCGAGCGGGAATCGAATCCGTGATTACCAGCGTTGAGGCGACTACTCGCACCACTACACCAAAACGATTGTCTTAATATTTTATAAATAATATATAATTATCATACATATGTAGTTTTTTTTTAATTCGTCACTGAAAAATTAACAACAAATTGTTACGATGTTTTAGCAAGCTATTCTATGTATATTAGGTACCTACTTTAATTTCTAATACATTTTTTTTTATCAAACAGACAATTTTCAAGATAAGTGCTATCAAATTTTGAAACAAATAAACACTTCAATTGTATTGCTCACTTGCATAGTTTTTATTTTATTGTCATACAGGTTACTGAAAATTTTCGTAACAGTGACATAATTATGAGTCTAATAATTCCGTCAAAATTATTGATTTGTTTATAACTATTTAAGAAAATACATTTTAAATTTTAATATAATATATTTTGTGTATATTTTACCCGGAAAATTTTACACGCTACGTCGAGTAATTGCGTTAAGACGTGCCAAAAGAGCTTTTAAGTATATATCACAAGTTTGGATGGAGACCAAGGTGTCTTTATTTCAATCATTTAAATATATATACAATACATACTATTTAAATGTTCTAAATTTAATGTAACATAATGACAACAAGCAACATAATTAGGTAATGTAACCTTAAAAGGAATGTAAATAGTGTTGTGTTGTTTGTAATAAAATAATATCGATGTTACTGCTGGTATAACGTATATAATACGTATACCAGTTATACCTAACATGCTGGTATTAAGTTACCTTACGTTCATGTAAGTTAATAAATTAATTTACTTTTACATGTAATCGCATGCAAATAAAATAATCTATAATTATATATTTTAATTATATTTTCTCTTATATTTCTTTCCACATAATTGTATGAATACCTATTTATTATCAAAATCAAAATAGCACCTTCGAATCGTCATTTTACAAATTAACACTTTAAAGCGATTATTATTTTGTAAATGTAAAGCTACCACCGATTCGGAATGTAGATTCTGCAAAGAAGAATCGGCATTAATAGTAGTATCCTTGTAGTTTTATTATTGAATAATTTTTAGTCATTAAATTTATTATCTTTATTATTGTACTATAACTGGAAATTGGATTTAAAGATAAAATATGAAATCAAATTTTATTTTATTATTTTTACTTCTAATTAGCATAAGTGTCATACATTGTTGTTCATATTTATATCGAATACTGTATTAAACCAAGGTGCTTTTCTTTTTCTTACTTATTTAAGAAAATAATAATACAAAATTTATTATAAATTAAATAAACTACGTCTAATTGAACACACGCCTAAAGTCGCAGAAGCTACATTTAAATAGCCTAATAAACTATTATCTATATACATAAATATCTAGTCACCCTAACTCCAAAAGCATTCCTAAGGGATTCGTTAAGTTAACGTGAATTCTGAGGCCTGTCTGAAAACGCATTACTGAAATTCTACCAGTTAAGGCAATGTTAAACGGTAATTGATAAATAATATTCAGAGTCTCTATGACCATAGAAATAAGGTTTAAAATTGAATGATACAAATTTACATACGTGGATATACAAACTTGTGTCGTGGCTATGGAATTGTGTCAAAAGATCACCAGTGTATGAGTGTTGTTTAGTGTATTTTGGTCTTGATGGTGTCGATATAAATGACGAGACGGTGGTATTTTCGTACTAGTTGTTCTTATGTCGACTTTCAATTTGGATTCCTTTGTTTGTTGGTTTTAATTACGGTTTTTCGTAGATATGCTATCGTAGTAACAGCTGCACGTCCATAACTCAGAGAAATTTATGGTCACTGGAGTTTTAAATGTTTTTTTTTTCATACCTTAACATATAGGTCATAGATAGTTCGAGACTCTTTTGGTATTCATTATATAACGTCCTTGTGAAGATAATGAATATTTTTGTTGAAATTCGAATAAAATTATAGAATTTTTTGTCTCTGTAAAACTTTAGCAAGAGATGCAATTCCGTTTGCGTTTTTGAATCAGGACATTGATAGCAAAAATATATCCTACATTGTTATATTATAAAATATTTAATCAAAATCGCGGCAATATTTTTTTCGCAGAGTTTAAAAATAAAGCTTTTATGTTAAGAAAAGTCGTAAGTATATACATATATACTTACATATTCACACAAACAATTCCGTTGCAGTTTTTGACATAGTTTGCATATTTTGACATTACGACATTATTCTAAGACTTATAAGAGCAGAGAATTATACAAAAATATCTAATTTACATTAATCGGAATTCAGTGCGTACCTAAATCTGGGTGCGTGTGTTGATCCTGGCGTCGTCGTTCAGGAGACCATCGCACGTACATATGACGTAAGTAACGTATAGTATTGTAGAAAGGGCGAGTGCTGTTAACTTCGCTATTTTCATCTTAAATTCGACGACCGTTCTGTTGTAGTGGTGCAACAATAGCCTTAATTTCGGCTGTCGCGGGTTCGATTCTAGCTCCGAGCCGATATTTGTATTTGTACAAATATTTGTTTCCTTTCTGCGTGTATGTCCTTGTGGGTCTCCACACCGTGCCTCGGAGAGTACGTAAAGCCCAAAGGTTGTCTGGAAGAGATCGCTCTTTTAGCGATAAGACCGCCTTTGTACATCTTCTCTAATTGTACTACTTTTGTTCTATCTTTTATTGGTGTACAATAAAGAATAATATTATTATTATTATTAAAGCCATCGTTCCCGGTTGTTGTTATAAAGACCTGATAGCGATTGTTACCTACTCATGATAGGGAAAATTATCTGCCAACCCGCAGTGGAAAAGCGTGGCGGATTATGCTCCAAACCTTCTCCTATATGGAGAAGAGGCCTTTGCCCAGCCGAGGGACGCTTACAGGCTGATTTAGTTCAGTAATCTCCAATTCAAGATAGATAAGTCACCGGTACTTGTTCGAAACTCGACCCACGATCTTAGTTATTATAAAATTCATTAGTTTTAAAATTCACTTATGTATATGTATATGTATTCACGGGCTTGTGTCCGCAACTCGACGTCTACTAAAATTCACTTTTCCTCTAACGAATTTTAACGTAAAACGTTATAGACTTACGATTTTTCTTAAGTAGTCAAATCTTAGTTTTAGCATTTGTTATTTAAGTTTTATCTATTTATTTATTCATAAATCAACACCAAAAAGTAGTACAACAACAAATACACTATTAACAAAGTAAACATCGATATTTAGATAAATTGCCTACTATTCTTTTTTTACAGGTGTTCTTAAGTTACTAAGAATATCGACAACATCAAAATAAGTCAAATGAAAAATTATCCATGTAGCATACAGTAATAAAATAATATTCGAGATTAAATTTAAAAATTATTGTCAGAAATTAATAATAATAATAATAAATAATTTTATTGCACATATAAAAATAACTTACAAAATTATACAAAACAAAGCTTACTGATTTAGTACAGAGCATGCAACGGGCGGTCTTATCACTAAACAGTGATCTCTTCCAGACTACCCACAAGAAAGAATCGTCTTATATTCGAATATAATATAAATATAATTAAATTATAATATTTCAAAAAAATTAAAAAATTAAAAAATATCTAAAGTAATTAATTTTAAGTTAAAATCGCGTTAGACTCTCTATCACTATAATCTAGGTGAAATATTTATGTCACTTTAACGTGTTCCGTAGAAGGTTGTTATTAGCGAATCATAACTGGTTGTGTATATTAAGTTCTGATAAAATCAAACCGTTTAACTTACAACTTGCTTCATGTCCTGGGTAGACTAAGGTGTTATTTACATTACCTTTAAACAAATTTACATCATTTATTTATTTATTTTAACACTTTATTGACCAACAATGTAAAAAATTAAATAGTTAAAACAAAAGATGGACAAATTTTTACTCAATATTTTGAAGTGGCCCACTCATTTTTCAAATAAATATTTAATCAAATGGGTTAGTTCCAATAAGAAATTCTTTTTTCGGTCCAAAATCGTGAAAAATGTGTAAAAAATGTCGAATGTGTTTTTTTTTAACTCAACTTTGATTCTAATACAAAAGAAAATGAATTTCATTTTTTTTTGATTTTTTACTTAAATTACAAAAATAATGAGACGTTTTTTTCAATTTTGTCTTTCAATTGACTTTTGAGATAATCTACAGATTCTAGATCAGTATCTAGTAAATATGTACTATCCCAGAGGTCGTTGGGAGAGTATTTGGTGGCAATGGATGACATAATTAAAACATCTCAGTACAATGAGGAGCGTTTTAAATCACTGATGAATAATCAGTGTTGTACTTGCTCTAATCCTCCAGAGTCACTTAGTGGGTCTGGTGCTCTGAGTCACTCCGTGACCACGGAGCCTCTGACCCATTTTGCTCCTTCATCTACCTCGTCCGTGGATACATTGTGTGTCAATTTAGTTAATCACAGGTCCTCTCCTAATAATATAGTAATGTACAGTGATTTTATCGGTAAAAGTATGGGCACAAAATTAAATGTATTGGGACATAAAATTATAAATAATTGCTATCCAAACTTAAATTATCTGGATATTATGAAGAACATATATAAATCCAAATTTGATTCAAATAGTATAATAATTTTACTAATTGCCAATAGGGGAAACATTAATAGTGAACAGTTAGTTAAACATTTAAATAAATTAAGTCATTTGCCAATTAAAAACATTGTAATGTTCACTTTTCCCTATTATAAGAATGCGCCAGATGCTGAAAATAATATAATTTATAAATTAAATCAGAAATTACATTTATTAAGTAATTATAACAATAAAATAAGTATTATTGACATAAATAGTATATTTAGTTCAGACTGTAACAGTAGTGTTAGTAAAAATAAATGTAATTTAAAATTGACCAAAGGAAGGACTTCCCTTCCTAGTTATTTATCAAGACGGATAGCTAAGTCGCTATCATATTTTTTACATATTACAGCTAAGAATTTAGCTAAACTATCTGTTTCTATTGAGCAGGATACATTTAAATTTGACATTACCAATGCTTTGGAATTTGTTCCAAATCATTTAAATTAGTCAGTAAGACAACAGAGATTATTCCCTCTAGCGTTATACTGAATAGTAACACACAATTAGCTCATAATTGCCCTATAAATATTGTTAAATCAAATAAAATAAATAATATCAACCTGGTACATCAAAATATTTGTTGTTTAACACAGGGCAAAGAATTAGAGATGGAACTATTCATGAATTCAGAACAAATTGATATTTTATGTATTACAGAGCACTGGCGTAAGGGAACTGAACTCATCTTTAGTTTCAGCAACCACCGGGTTGGTAGTTCATTCTGCAGAGTCAACACAATACATGGGGGGTCGTTAATCTTATTAAAAAATAATATAAAATGTAAAGAACGGAAAGATATTGTGTCCCTCTCTGTAGAATGCACAATAGAGATGTCTTGTGTAGAACTTGAGCAATTCATAATAGTGTGCGTATACAGGCCTGGTTCCTCTTATTATTTTAAATTTGAGGAAGTTTTTGATCAAGCCTTAAGCAAATTGTCAAAATCTAATAAACATTTGATTGTATGTGGCGATTTCAACGTCGATATTCTTATTAATTGTTCGCAGACTTACAACATCCTAAATTTATTTAAATCATATAACTTGTTTAACTTATTTTAGGAGCCAACTAGATATTGCAATACAATCTCAATATGTTTAGATAATATATACTGTAACATTAATCCTGATAGTAAGATAATATTCAATAAATTAGATTCAGACCATTGTGGTCAACTAGCAAGTTTTAGTGTAGAAAAAAAAGGGTCAAGAAACGAAAAATAGTATGTAGGCCAATGACAGCAAGTCGCCTGAATTGTATGAGAGTTAATTTGTGTAATAAGCTTCCTTTCTTGAGTAATGACATGGACCCCAATTTAATGTATAAAATATTTTTAGAGACATTTTTAAATGAATTTAACTCCATATATAAATCCAAGGAGATTACAGTTTGTGATGCCCCAATATTTAGTGAGTGGGCTACTGTAGGTATATATAAGAGTAGACAGAGATTGTATGAGTTGTACGCAGAAAGACAGTTTAACACAACGGAAAAATTTCAAAATTATGTTAAATTATACTCAAAAACATTCAAAGTAGTCTGTCAAATTGCAAAGAAGAAATATATTAGTGATAAAATATTAAATAGTGTCGACAAGGTGAAATCTACTTGGAAAATTATAAATGCGGAAACGGGTAAATTAAAAAGTAATGAGAGTAACTATAAAATTAATATTAATGGCAAAATCATTACTGAAGACCTAGAAATTGCCAACGAATTTGAAAAATTCTTCACTCGCATACCGGTAGAATTAACTAAAACCCTGAACTCATCTACTCCCATTGCAGAATCATTGTTGAAATCTAACGTACCTATGTGTAATGTAGAATTTAAATTTAGTCATGTGAATAAGTATTGTATTTTAAAGGCTTTTAAATTGTTAAATATAAAAAGAACACCAGATCTCTGCAGCATTTCTGTACATCTTATAAATTCCCTAATTGAAATAGTTGCTCCAGAACTGGATTTTTAATAATTGTATTGATAGTGGTGTGTTTCCTGACTTGATGAAATTTAGCAAGTTAATGCCTTTATTTAAATCTGGAAGTACCGCAGATCCTTTTAACTTTCGTCCAGTATCGGTACTTCCCACTTTCAGTAAAATCTTTGAAAAAATTATCCTAAATCAACTTCAAAAACATTTTGAAAGTAATGAACTCTTACACAATAAACAATTTGGTTTTACTCGCGGCCGGTCTACTACTGATGCTGGAATTAAACTTTTAGAGACTATTTATGAGGCCTGGGATCAGTCACACGATGCCTATGGTGTATTCTGTGACCTTTCTAAGGCATTTGATTGTGTCCAGCATCAGACATTAATCAGGAAACTACATCATTATGGAATCCGGGGTACCGCTCTTGATTTTGTCACTTCTTATTTGAGTGGCAGGACCCAAAGCGTGGTGATCAACGACAAGCGGTCCCCCGGCTCTCTTGTAACAATGGGAGTACCTCAAGGTTCGATTTTAGGTCCCTTCCTATTTCTGGTTTATATTAATGACCTCCCTCATCTTGTTAGAGATGATCATGAGATAGTCTTGTTTGCAGATGATACATCTTTACTGTTTAAGGTTAAACGTGGACAAAATTCACTCGACGATGTAAACAGGGCTCTCTCTAAGATTATCCACTGGTTTAATGTAAATAATCTACTATTAAATGAATCCAAAACAAAATGTGTGAGATTCACTTTACCGAATGTTAAGTTGGCTACAACCAGTATCAGGATTAGGGATAAGGAAATAGAATTGGTCGATCAGGCTGTCGTTCTGAGTATAACCTTAGATTCAAAATTACAGTGGGGTCCTCATATTGGGAAGTTATCTGGCAGACTTAGCTCCGCAGCTTACGCAGTAAAAAAAATACGGCAGTTGACGGATATCAAAACCGCGCGATTAGTATATTTCAGCTATTTCCACAGCATCATGACTTATGGTTTACTGCTGTGGGGAAACGCTGCTGATATTCAATGATATACAAAATATGATATGGTAAAAAGAGTACCGAGAGTTTTTTTTTCCTCCGGCTTTTTTTCTCTCGGCCTACACTAGGAACATTATTATATTATTGTAATATTTAGTAAAGCCGATGATGAAATTGTAGATGTCTACCGAGACATTTTATTTTTTTTGACGTTCGTTGAGTGTGTGTAATCAATCACCTAATAACGAATAAAATATTTTGATTTTGATTTTGATTTTGATTTTAGAACATCTTTTACGAGTATATATTTTTTACCACCAACCGTTTTCAAGTTATTGAAAACAAAGAATTATTTAGTAACTCTGAAAATGGTTAATCGAAAGTTTGGAACTGTAATAGAAAGAGATAAAAATTTCACAAGATATGTGCAGTGCTTATTCTTGCTAATAAAATATGTTTTGTTTGAGTTTGAGGTTACTTTCCCTGCCATGAGTAATAATCATTATCAGGTGTCTGTGATAGCTACCGGGACCGATGGTTTAACGTGCTCTCCGAGGAATGGCGGGGAGACCAACAAAGACATACACCCAGACCAGAAACAAATATTTGCACAAATACAAATATCTGCTCCGGGGGGAAATCGAACCTGCGACCACCGGCGTTGAGACGACTACTCGCACAACTACAACAGAACGATTGTCTTATTAAATGAAGGTCTATTAAATTATTACTTATATATAATTTTTAACCGACTTCAAAAAAAGAGGAGGTTCTCAATTCGACTGTTATTTTTTTGTATGTTTGTTACGCGATTATTCCGTCAATTATCAATCGATTTTGATTATTCTTTTTTTAATTGGTAGGTCATACTTCAGAAGTGGTCTTATAGAAATTTTATCGGAATCAGTTTAGCACTTTTTAAGTAAAAAAAGTTTTTACATCTGGGTATAATCTTGCAGTCAGTTTTTGTTTATTAAACGTTTACTTATTACATTCTTTAAACTGCTTTCGTTGACGTAACATTTCGAAACAGTTTTTGTTAGTACGAAAGTGCACGTTAAAATTTTGATGTAGGTATAACTCATTGACTAACAAATTGTTGCAAATTTTTTGATAATCGATTAAATTCGATCGCACGCCCAAAGACGTGTACAAATGCTTCAGGCTACAAAAGGAACTAAGCAAGTGGCTTCGAATTAACAAACATCGAATCTTAACACACCCATAAATTCAACTTAATCGGTACCAATTGAGATATCAGGATTTCGGGCATGAATTATTGCCACAGTAACTTGAACTCTATTACCTAAGACATTACTGGCCACATTACTTATGGAAATTGCTCATTTTCGTCTTCTCTATCTCACGCCGTTGCTCCAGCATTTTTATCGTCTCAATACATTTTAGACTCTATATCTTTTAGTTCAGTTTCAATTTTAAAATGAAATTCATGGATGAAATTCGGTTCCAGATCTCTTAAGGCGGTCTCACACGTCGTGATCTCAAAGGCATACAGCAATCATAAATCGAGATCCAATAGTTAGTTCGCGTAGCCCTGAGGCGTGTGAATGAACCCTCGAAGTGCTCGTCCGTATATTTTTGAACCTTTGCGATTTCCTCGTATTCCGCTTACTTTCTTTTGAAGTCGAAATCTTGGTAACGTAATTTAAATGATTTATCACTGACACTACGGAAGTGTCAGTGCAGTATTTTTTAGTTCATATTTCATTTCAATATTGTTATGAAAATTTAATGAATCAACCTATAAACGTCGCACTTCTGGCAAATGCCTCCATATAGGAGAAGGGTTGGAGCTTAATCCACCACGCTCCTCCGCTATGGGTTAGTGGATAATTTACCTACCATGAGTAACGATCGCTATCTGGTGTCTATGATAATAATCTCTCCAAGGCACGGCGGAAAGATCCACAAGGACATACAGCCAGAACCGAACCCGAACATATATTTGTACAAATACACACATCGGCCCCAAGTGGGAATCAAACACGTGACCGACGTTAAAGCGACTATTCGCACTATCGTCACTGCAGCTCAACTACAACCAAATTGTTCCTAAGACATGTAGGCTTACTTACACGCAGCTCACGATTTATTCTTACTCCAAGAGAGGCCTAGGCAAAATCAGTAGTTAAAAATCCGTGAATGCCTATTTTATAAGTTTTACACGTTCTAATAATTTAACAGATTAAATATTAACAATGAAGACAAGATGTGTTGATTATCTTTGCTTATAACAATTAATAATAATTAATTTAACATATTCGTATGATTATTATTAATAGTTAAAAAGTATTTTAAATTGTTTACTTTTGTTGATTATTACGTTTTGGCATCGTTAGAGATGTTCTTAATTTTTTTTGCAATAAGTCAATCAACTGACTCATTACATAAAATTGACGATATTGTGATGTTTGGAGACCATCATCTTTGGCACGTATCACGGGTAAAGAAATACAAAAACATCTCTTACATATTTATCCATGGGTTTATCGTAGACATATCTTAAAGTAATTCATCTGACTGGCCCGTGGCGCAGTTGACAGTGGCCCTTTTTTCTGCTCCAGGGTTGTTAGTTCGATTCCCGCCCCGACTCTGTCTGTAATATGTATTTATTTATATATGTATTATTTATATGTATATGTATAGCAGTCAACCGTTACCTACAACACATGCATTAAGTTGTCTACCTTAGAAATAGATGACCGTGTGTGTATGTTAAACATATTTATTTATTTATTATTTAATTATTATAATCACATAAAACATTTAAAGCTAATGTAAAATGTTTCATTGAGAACGTCGTGACATGGAACTAGTGAGACTCTAATATGCCTCTAAATTACACTACAAAATTCCACTAAATTACACCACAATACGTATCAATCCTGATGTTATAAGTCTGATATCAGAATTAATGACCATTAAAATATTTTTAATTATGTTATATTATGTGTCAGTTCGTTGACTTTACGAATATCATTCCAATTTGTAAACGTATGGTTTTATCGCTGTCGTAAAATAGTCGTAAAATACGAGACTAGATGAATCATGCCATGATCCCGTTTAATATGAAAACCAACGACACGCTGAGCTTTGCAAGGATACAAATAGTATGCCACAGCGTGGCCACCCTGTCTCATCTTCTACAGGAATCATTTAGATATGAAGGATGAATTTAACTGGTATCTAAATATTTTCTTCTTCTATCTTAAAGTTAAGCTAGTGTCAGACATGGAGTAAAACGAAAACATGTAAGTATAATATATTCAATTTAGATGACGGCCGGCTGGTCGAGTGTTCAGGCAACTGGACACTTTACGCAGCGGTCGCGGGTTCGAATCCCGCCAGGTGCAGATAATTTGTATGACGAATATAGATGTCTGCACCGGGTCATGGATATGTATTTATATCTTAAATTTATTTCCGTTCCTAGTACCTGTAACACAAGTTCTTACGAACTTAGCACGGGGCTAGGTTAACGTGGTGTGATTGTTGGTTAATATTTATTTATTGAAGAAAAAAATATTCTATTAATCTGCTTCTAATTTATATATTTATAATTCAATTATGTTTGCTTATTTAGTCCAGTATGTAATATGTTAACCTGCGTTGAGGTATTAAATTTAGAAATGCGTCAAAGGATGCGTAAAGGCATTTCCCAGCGTTAAAAAAAGGAATTACAATAACAAGTATGCTTAATTAAAAAAATCAAAAACCCGACTGCGTACAATACTCTTATTATAAACTAAAAAGAATAAAACAATTTACTAGCTTTCATTTGACACCCATATTGCTACAGTAAGAAAAAAAATTCAACTCCCCCCTCTCATTCCGCCATTTGCCGGTGCCATTTTAAAAATTTATATAGCCTATGTCACTACTACAATTTAGACAAATCCAACGACACCTCATATGTCAAAAACCGTCCAGCCGTTTGGGCTGTAGGGCGTGCCAAAGAAATGGACATACATACATACATACATACATACATACATACATACATACATACATACATACATACATACATACATACATACATACACTCGAAAAACATAACCCTCCTTCTGTCGCAGTCGGGTAAAAATTGGTGTCCTCCCGATAATTAACAATGACCTCAACATCAACGTATCGTAAATAACACCTTACACTCAGGTGAAGAAAACCGATCCTTTTACTAGTACGTAAAAAAGTCAATCAAATAAATTTTGTAGACATAACCTTGCACCTAATCTTTAAGAGCAGTTCATTAACAAGTATTTAAATAAATCATCGACCATACAAAATTACAGTAATAAAGTTAAAAACGCAATTAATGTATTGAGGGACGATTTAAATGGTCATAAAATGATCCATAATAAAACTTGGTAATAAAATTCGATACATTTAAAACATCTTATTTAATATTTACATTTTGAGGTATTCTAATTATTTATCTTTGGAATGTTTGGTTTGTTTACACTAAAGAATTGTAGTAATATTTAGACAGTTTTTACTAAAAACTTGTTGAGCAGAATGAACGTGCTATTAGTTAGAGAGCTGGCTTAAAGCTGACAACACATATTTTACGACACCTGGAATTTCGTCTAGTGATACTGCTATACCCAGTGAACAACCAATGGGTACTAGCTAAGCCCGGCCGCGGTAGATTTGGGGTCCCTCGGGTTAGCCAGGTTGAAAATTAAGCAAATTTTTAAAGTATTTTACGGCGTCTGCCGTTTTAATATGTTATAATATACCTCTCGAAAAATTGAAAAATAACTATGGCTGCTGATTTTCAGGGTTGCAACATCACGGCAGACACTTTTCAAAATTCGAAAAAAAATTTTTTTTTAAAGTATTTTACGGCGTCTGCCATTTTAATATATTATTTATTGAACTATTTTAAGCTTATATTCTAAATGGCTGCACTTTTGTCCGGTTGTAACTATCCGATTTATAGCGAAACCTTAACTCCAGTCCGTGCATACGTATGTATATCCATAGTTGCTATTTTCCCATTCGTACAATTTATATAACATGGAAATTACATTAGTAAATGTAAAACATCTTATAAATATACAAATAAACGAACACATCTACTACTCTAAATGTGCATAATAAGGAAAAAATGTACATCGTAATGCCGTAGCAAATATGAAATTAAATTTGTGGTAACTATCCGGTTTACAGCGAAACCTTACCTGCATTCCGTGCTTAGAAAACATGTAATAGTTAGAGTAGTAGTTTATCCGACTTCCATACTTTTATATTAAACAGATTACATTGACCGAACACTTTAAGATGACGGATGTCTACGATATATCGACGACTATCACAGAGGCATTCAAACTCATCAGGATATATAATGTAACAACGAATTACTTTGTCGACGACCGCGAACAAAAGCCAGAAACGCGATATAAAAATGTGAAGGGTAGTGTGTAAGACCCATAGAAATATTATATTTCCAATATCTGTGGTAAAACCTATTATATACTGGACTATCATGATATGTTCAGCAAAAAAGGATGCGTTATTAGTAAGCCGTTGTAATTACATTGTTGTAAAACAATGTAATGTAGGTGTAAAATAAAATAAAAATAATAATTTCTTTTTTTTTAGTTTTGATGTACCTACCTGTATAAATATAGTTTTGATATATATAAATAAATTTACATTTAATTACTATTTTAGACAAAATATATTTCAAATAACCTTATAGTAAATACCAAATTTAAGTCAAACAGTGCAATTATGCATTCATAGTTAAAGTTGCGATCTTAAATATTGCGAACAACACGTCGCACCTGTATTACGCGCATCTCCAATGCATACAGAATGCGAGTTGTATGTTGAAAGTATTGAGACATAATACTGTGAATAGAAGTTTTCATTTGATTTATTGATTATAAATTTCTTTTCCATTACTTCATCAAAATGGCTTATAATTTAAAGTGTGTTATTTGTGCCTCGGAACAAGAAGAGAAAATGCTTTTATTTTGTGAAGAAACTTTAAAAAAGTGTCGGTATGTACAATGCTAAAAAATCCATCGATGTTGATGATGAGAGGTTTCAGCTATTTGTATTAACAAATAAAAATTTAATAATAATAAATTAATTAATTAATTAATAAGGCTGTAGATATGAAAGAAAATTTTAATAAAAACTTCAGAGCTTTGATGCAAGCTTATTGTGATTGTATAAACAAGTTTTAATTAAGCATTATATTTCCAGCATTTGGAAAAATGCTCAATTTCAAATTTAATTTCATATTTGCTACGGCATTTTTTTTATTTTATTTTATATATGTCAGCAATGCAATCTGTTTCGTGAACATTTAGCATAGGGTTATGAGTCTCTATATATTGTCTTGAAGGGCAGTCTGTCCAGCGACACACGCCCTTTATGTTTAACAATCCCTATAAATCTCTTTCTTTTGAGTCTTTTGAACATTGTAATGTTATTCATTAAGTGCACAGTCAGTATGTTTGGATGGTTTTCTAGTCTATTCCTGTAGGATTTCATTGAGTGCTTGATCTCCTCTTGGACTGTTCTGATTTCAAGCCGCCAGGTAACTAGCCATTCCGTGATGCTGTTTAGAGAGCGCTGCAGCATGTTACTTGCTTGTGCTGGTTCATCATGTGTACTCAGGGCCGCAGTGTCATGAGCAAAAGTACCTATTAAGACGCCATCAGTAGTCGGTAAATCTGCAGTGAAGACTAGGTAAAGTTTTATTTGTATATAAAGGTTTATTTGTATATTTATAAGATGTTTTACATTTACTAGTGTAATTTCAATGTTATATAAATTCTACGAATGTGAAAATTCCAACTATGAATATACGTGTGCACGGACTGCAGGTAAGGTTTCGCTGTAAATCGGATAGTTACAACCGGACAAAATTGCAGCCATTTTCAATATAAGCTTAAAATAGTTCAATAAATAATATATTAAAATGGCAGACGCCGTAAAATACTTTAAAAAATTTTTTTTTTCGAATTTTGAAAAGTGTCTGCCGTGATGTTGCAACCCTGAAAATCAGCAGCCATAGTTATTTTTCAATTCTTCTAGAGGTATATTATAACATATTAAAACGGCAGACGCCGTAAAATACTTTAAAAATTTGCTTAATTTTCAACCTGGCTAACCCGAGGGACTCCAAACCTACCGCGGCCGGGCTTAGCTAGTACCCATTACTTGTTTACTGGGTATAGCAGTATCACTAGACGAAATTTCAGGTGTCGTAAAATATGTGTTGTCAGCTTTAAGCCAGCTCTCTAACCAATAGTAATGTCAGATCTTTAAAGATAAGTAAACTTGCGCTCAAAGTAGATAGCAGATTTGCATAATATTTATACATTTTTAGTTTGTTTTGTTGTATATTTTTGTTTAAGCAATACAAATAAAGTATGATGCTATATGAATGACTTACAAGACCGGAATAGTAAATGTAAATGATATTTACAATATCATCTGTGGTCATTATGTTACAAATGTCAAGTAACCTTTTGATGTCGGATTTGGCGCCAATGTTACAGCATTTTGCTGATACACTAACGGCCACGGGTTCAATTCTGCTCATGAAAAATATTTGTCTTGGTTTGGACGTTTGTATTTTGTATTCCAGACTCCCGATACAGGATTTCGTTCGACCGATTACCGTTGAGTGTGAGATATTTATTTTATTTATTAATCATTAAAAAAATATGTATTTGAGTACAACACGACTGAAACGGCTAGATATGTCTCATCTATTTATGTATAACAAAATTGTTATATACAAAAAATATCTCAACGGCAAAGTCAAGGTTTTATGTTTAAGTACAGAACCTTACATGTTATAGATACAATATGTTTAAAGAAAAACTTGCCAATGAGAATAATTAGTTGGTTCTTGTGATGACCGTTGAAATTTTTATAAGTGACGTGGATGTGGAATTCTTCATTTAACATAATTATGTATTCAAATAAATATATATTATTGTTTTTTTTTTGTTGCTTTTTATGTTTTCTTTTTTTCGTAATTTTAAAGGCATTTATTTAAATTCATCATCATCATATATCATTGGACGTCCACTGAACGTGGGTCTCCTCCGATCGACATCCAGAGCTATTGACTGTGCTCTGTATTGCTGGTCATTTTTTGGGTTCCAATACTGGTCACGCATGATAGGCGGGTTGGCTCCCCATGGAGAAGAAGTCGGCCTTTTCGCCGAGGCCAGCCTGTCGCTGGGGGGATCCTGTTGCCTGCAGATCAGGGACCCTCCAATTAAAGCGGATATTGATCCGCTAGATCCGCTAGATCCGCTAGATCCCCTACGGGAGCCAATACTCCTTAGGCTTAGTACAGTATTGCACCCCCCAGTAAAAAATCCGACATACGCTCTAGGACTGCCTACCCAGGCGTCCTAGATATCACCCGAAAATGGGTTCCCTTGCGATACAAAAAAAAAAATGGTAGGCGGGCTGGCGGGCGCAGCGTGTTGCGGCAGGGTATGGTGACGCTACTGACCATCACCGACTTGTTTGGTGCAGTTATTCGCACAATTAAAGCGCACAATTTTACGATACTTCGGCGTGAAAGAGGTCGGAACTATGCTTCCGGTCATCACACGGTCTTAATTTTTTAAAGTGCTTTTTTTAAATTGGTTATATAAATTATTTATGTATCATTTTGACTAATATGAAAACCATTTAAGATATTAAAATAAAACGTAAAATATAAAATGGCATTTTTCATTTACTTAACTTGCAAATAAAGATATAAAGATAGAAAAATGCTATTTCGAAAGATATTTAAATTTTATTGATTGGTGAAGATATGTGTATAGTTTCATTAATACCGGTGAAGTGTCGTCACATTCGGACCATAAAACTACGCTGGTTGATAACTTTTGATAAATAAACTTATAAAAGAAATAAAAAGGATTTTACGATCGAGTCTGATGGGTGTAAACATGTCGACAGATTAAGTAATAAAATACGCTTTTTACTGGCATAAAATGGAATGAACAACTTGGTAGCTTGTGTACCGTTTTATTAATAAATAAGGTTTAAGGGATTGTAATTTGTGACACTTGTTCGAAACTAGATGGCGCCTCTGTCGTTAATTTTACATAGAGGTATTATGGATAGATCAGGGCAGCCAGGCCTCGAGCTGTCTCTCGGTTAGAAAGAGAGAGACGATCGCGGTACCTTTTACTTCAAACAACTTTATAGGGTATTTAATTTGATTTAATTTTATAAATCGAGGTTGTCATAATAACAAGCAGTCCTTTACTGCGCATGCGTCAGTAAAGAAATATAGATGGGAGTACTGCGATCTTCTCTCTCTTTTTAACCGTTGGACGTTTCCGCTTACAGACAGCCGTATATCTTCCCTACTCTGTCTATAATACCTCTATGTAATTTTATCAATATAATTTATATGTACTTCTCTAAATTCACTAGTGGAAAATATTGATTATATTTGGATGCGCAGTACAATATAGTAGTTTCATCGTCTCTGGTAGACTTTAAAAATAATTTTAATTATAAAACACAAGTAGTCTTGTTTTGTTAATTTTGGTTGGTAAAAATGGTTTAAGGATATATAACATAATTATAATCAAGATATTATTTATTTTACTTTATTGGAGGAGAGAGAAAAAATAAAATAACAAAAAAGACAGTAATATATGTCATATCAATTTCTAGCTAATAACTTGCGTCTTTACTCGCGCATAATTTCATAAATCGGGAATTTAAAAAAAATATTATTCAAGAATACTCAAGCAATCATCTATTTCATTCACCAATTTCATCCCCTCAAATTTTAATTATCAAATATACCGAAATTTATATTTATTTATTTTTAATCAAAAACTGTTTTTAATTAAAAAAAATAAAGTTTCGTATTGCTTACTTTAATTCAAAATTCAACAGCAGAATTATAACTTAACTTTCATTGTCTGTTGCATCCTCTTAACTTTATTATTTTTCATTTTTCGTTTTTCGTTTTATTTAACTTTATTTTTAAAATAATTAATTATTAAAATAATTTAAAAAAAAGACACAAATACGGTAAGTGTATATATTTTTACAGAATCTTATCAGTCAAATTACATGTACGTTTACACTTATAGTTTAATTTCGGCAATAATAAGGCAGTCAGAATATTTTTTAAGATATAGGTAGTTGTCAATTTACTCAAAGACCTAGAAAACAAATACTTAAAAGTTTCAACTTTACGAAGTTACGATGTTTTCAAGCATGTGTGCGTGTGAATTAAAATCATCATTTTACTCGAGAATATATTAGTTAAGAAACCGTCACACAAATATAATCCAGTATTTACTCAAGCATTTATAATATTCGTCAATAGTAGTGTGAATAGTAAAAATACTCGTTTTGTTATGACGCAAAACTATTATTCTTTTACAAGTTGTAATACAATCATGGAATTCTACGAACAGAACGTGTGATGTACAGGACGCTTAATAGCCCTATTTTGCGGTATTATTTACGACGTTAAATTTAAATTGCATAAAGAAGTATACATGAATATGCTGTTCCAGGAACTAATTCTTTACCTAGTTTTACATGTTATATGTGAGTACGTCACTATGGTAATGTGTTCTTCTAGTTAGGTTCCTAGTGTTTTGATTTTAACTTATAATGTATTAACGTAATAAAAATGTATTTAAGAATTCTAATGTTTAAATTTCTGATGACTAAGATTTTAACACAATCCTCGTATTACGGCATAATGACAACCTATCTGGTGTAGTGGTGCCTTAACGTCGGTTGTGCGTTCGATACATGTTCGGGACAGATATTTGTAATTGTACAAATATTTGTTTCCGGCCTGGTTGTATATCCTCGTGGCTTTAGCACGTAAAGCCCTCGGTCCCGGTTTTATCATAGACACCAGGTAGGGAATTATCCGCCAACTCGCAGTGGATCAACGTGGTGGATTAAGCTCCAACTCTTCTTCTATATCGACAAGAGGCCTTCGCTCAGCAGTGGGTGGTTTATAGGCACACACAAAGCTGAAGTTGACTCGACACTAACGATAGAGTTCCTTAGCTTTTCTTTTATATATTTTTGCATCGTTTTTAATTTAAAGTTAAATTAAATAATAATAGCAGTTAGTAGGTATAATGAAAAGTAAATTTCCTTTTATAATTTTATTTATCAACAATCGTTTCCAATAAAAATCTTAAGAGAAAATAATGTGCATAAATTTACAATGTTCTTACTTTAATCATCATTTAATTGTTAACCAATAAGATTTATTTTTATATTTACACATAATTTAGTCATACACTTATACCAATAAAGGAAATGCGGTGGTTGTCAACATTTGTTTTCAATATCCCACCAGTAGGATGAAATCTTGTCAAGGGTCTAGAAACTCACATATATAACAAACACGCCCAGATATTGTCATTTTTCATGAGAGGAAATCGAATTTTCAATAGCAAACGCCAGTTGCTGTAACTACTGTACTATGACATATATTCTTAGGCTATAATTTAAATCATCAATTTTATATAATACGCTTGTCATAACATTTAACGCACAACATATTCATAATGCTTTTGAAGTTTTACTTGCAAACCAATAAGGGAAAGTACATATACTATACCGTTCAGGGGGAGGGGTCTTAGGTTTTCGTTACGTAGTCAATATCCTCTAGAGAAACCTCGTGCTTTTCGGAGCTATATTCATATATAGCGCGCCGCATTTAGCGCTTTTTAAATTTACAGGTGGCAACACTACGCTACACTACCAATACTACTACTAACTACACTTTTTTAACTTTATGTTTCCAAATTATTTAAAACCATATTTATTAATTATCATTACGTGAAAACTCGAGGGGGATGGGGGTTCTTAGCAAATACTACAAAGGTCACTGAGGGGGTATTAAAATTGTAAAAAAATGGATCAAGTAGTATGGGTACTTTCCTTAAGTGTTACTGAAACGTGAACGCATACAATTATAATCGCAATACAATTCGTCTTAATGTCTAGGTCAATATACTTATATAACCTGTTATATTCTCTACAACTAAACGTTTTGTTTTACTGATTTTATCCTTGTTTCCGGAAATGTATTGCAAAATGGAAATGGCATTTCCAGAGCTGTTAGAAACATGTTTAGACTTAATTGTACGACTGCTTGATACGCCTGTCTGTCTTTCATGCCAAATTACTCGGGACGTGGTAAATTGTGGATATCTATTCAAGTATTTAGATTTTCATTTTCCTTATATTTATTTATGATGCTTTCTCTAATATCTTAGCTTTAACAAATTTCAAATAGTAAATCAAAATTAAAAAATAAAAGCATAACTGAAAAAATTTGCATGACGTCTTCTTACACTCCCTTTTCCTCTGCTGTAACATTTTTTACATCAAGTAAAGTTTGTCTGTTCGGTTGGCGCAGTTAGCAGTGGCCTTGTTTTCTGCTCCAGGGTTGTGGGATCGATTCCCGCATCGAGTCTGAGTGTAATATATATTTATTTATATATGTATTATTTATATGTATATAATTTTATTTAAAAAAAATGTATATCAGTCGGTAGTTACTTAAAACACTGGCATTAAGTTGCCTACCTTAGGAACAGACGTCCGTAGGTATGTATAAGTAAAAAAAAAGTAACACCCCCTTCCCACAACATCGGATAAAAACGTATCTTATCAATAATTCTAATTAAGAACCTGTATATAAATTTATTATTATAAAAGAAAATATCATAATTTCTTTTCTTTTTTGACTTTTGACACTTGCACAATACACCTAATTGTTTTTTATGTGTCTCGCTATATATTTCCATCATTATCCTTTGTTCTTTAGGATTAACTAGGTGTCCTTCGCGGTTTCACTTGCACTGATTACCTGTCATATTGGTTGTCGTTTGCGGTTACTTTTCTGGTTCTAGTATACGTAGCGTTTACAGCGTGTAAAGCGAACAGGCTTTCTAATGTATTAAGTCGAACCAGTAGAAGCATATGGTGTTCAACAAACGCAGACAAACTCTTATTTTTTAAATTAGCATAGATTAAATATGAATTTGATCAATATGTCATAGAAATGTTTCCATTTTATAACATACACACCCAGTTATAATACTGAACTGAATCAGTGTGTAAACATTCCACTGCTGAGCAAAGGCCTCATCTCCATATAGGAGAAGGGTTGGAGCTTAACCCACCACGCTGCTTCACTGAGTTGGCGGATAATTCCTACGACGAATAACGATCGCTATTATGTGTCCATGATAACAACCGGGACGGAAAGCTTTACGTGCTCACCACGGCACGATGACCACTAGGCAACACCCAGACCGGAAACAAATATTAGTATACATATGAGTACAAATACCTATCCCGAGCGGAAATCGAACCCGCGACAGCCGTTGATAAGGCTAGACTACTCGCACCACTACACAAGAACTGTTATCATAAGTTACAAGACATGCGACTTTAAAAAAAATTACTCGTAATAAATAAACTTTCTGAACAGTACTGTCAAAATGACCTAACTATTAATTATATTAAAAACTTTATTTTCAGTTAATGTTAATTTACTATTTCAGTTAATTTAATTTTTAATATAAATAAATAAAAATATAATACAGCAACGGAGACTTAATCATAATAAAAATACAGTAGAATCGACATTGACAGTGAAACGAGTAAATACGATAGTGGTGCGAATAAAGGCTAAAGTTAAATGGAGTATTATCGGATTTACGATTAAGATTTACCTTAGTAAAACTGGCTTTAGTAGATAAAGAAAAAGCTTTGTGCCATGTTCCAACACTAAAGTTACGAGAAGCATTTGCTACACCGACACCAGCGTTCATAGAATTATAATTCACTAGTATTATATGACAGCGGCTTAGATCATTTCTATGGTGTATTTCAGTTCTGCCATGTCTAGATTTTACTAAGCACCTCTTACCATATCGAGAGTATTAGACCGTATCATTTTATTCATATTAGTACTAGTGTAATAAGCTTTGTTTTATATTTTAAGAAAAAATATTTCATATGAAATAATTTATTCGAGAGACATGTAAAATTTAATTAAATGTTTACGCCCATTACACGTTACGGAGCATAAAATTAATCTCGCGTAAATAAACCTATCCAATTATACGACGTGTCAAATTGTAGATAACTTAATGATTGAATTTAACATGGTCCTAGACCACACGCAGATGGCTTACGTCCTCCCGCGCAAAGATCTATTGGCTTAGAGCATTTGTATACGAAGCGTACGCGCGTGGGCCGTATTGCTGCCTTGAGGCACGCCCGGCTAGTAGCGGCGCACTTTGTGACTCACTAGACTATAATGAAACTCTTCGGAACAACAATCCAATCGATCGTAACATCCAGCAACTTTGCATGCTTATTCACATTTGTGTATTTCAATCTTCATATGTGTGTGGATCTATCAAATGCTCGCTATAAAACTATTTTTAGAATCGTTCGTAAAAGTACATTGAAACAGAGTGACATCACTTACCTTCATCTAAACAGACTGAATATAATTCACGATGCGTCGCAAACAAGTGACCATTAGGTTTTATGTGAATCATTTGATATTTTACGATTACCATGTCATGTTTTATAGATTGGACTTAAAACGTATTTACTATAATTTACTTGATTTTGACCTTATACTATCTTCTCTGGTGGTGGTAAAGTTAACGAACGATGATTCGTTTACGATTACGATTACGATTTAAAATTCTTAAATTTGTTTATATCTTACATGATGTCCCCGCTAAAAGGATGCATAAATTTTATTCAAACGCAACATTACAATATGGCGTCATAAAAAAGATATCTTACTTCGATTCATAAATAGCGGAGAGATCTCCTAGCCACGAAAGGGTTTAACGATCTAAATAATTTTAGTAATTCTGTCATATTTGATTCTTACTAGACAACTCGCGCGGTTCTATATGTATTTACGATAAATTTAGGCAGTTATCAGATTATTGCTACTTTACTCATAATTTTGTGTTTATATATATAACATTAATCGGCAGAAATAGCTTTTAAAAAGTATGAACATTATTTTAAAAAAAAGAACAGAAATTTTTATTTAAAAAAAAAGTAAAAATTTTTGAGCTTTGTTATTTTTTTTTAAATTATTTTTTTTAAATACACTAATACAAGTGTTTACAAAAGGCGGGCTTAACGCTACTGCATTTTCAGCCAATCTTGGTATGTACAAGAATGTAAAAAGTGTGTAGGTATACAATAAGTTACAGACAATATAGTTATTTTAGTTTTGATATTCACTTTTTATTTATTACAAGAAAAAAATACCATATCGTTGGTTAAATTTGAGAGATAGTCATACACACATGCCCATACACAACTAAATTGTTTAAAAAAAAATTCATGAGTCCACCCATGACTTAATAAATTAGGCTTTATATTTTATGTGCAGATGATTAGTTAACTTGTTCTTAAAAAATTAACGTTACATATACGGGTTCTCTTTCAACATTTTTAAACAATTTATTCAAATCGCCATTCATTTAACAGCTAATTGCTAGCCCTTAACGCACAATCCTTGTTAATCAATTTAATTATACCAGTCTACGTTTCATTATGTCAATGGTTGAGGTTTATTGCCTTGTAAACACCCACGTGTGATGTTTAAATAGTTTGATTAGCCGTTTTGTTTAAGATTTAAATCGATTGACAATAGTTACGTCATTTTCGAAAGTTAATTCTTGAATTGAACTGTTCTTGTAAAAGCAGTGTCGTGGGGTGATTCAGATGAGTGGGATACTTAATTGGTTAAGATGACCTTTTTAATGGTAATGCGTACATTATGACTTTTCTTAGGTTATTACGTATACGTATACGTATTAAAAATATGTTCTTGTAGAAGGCATCTGTAATATTTTGAACAAAAAGACTGTTATTGTTATTATTATGACGACGGGAAGTGGTCACAGCAATTAGTTTGACGGCCGGCTGGTCTAGTGGTCAGGCAACTGGACACACTACGCAGCGGTCGCGGGTTCGAATCCCGCCAGGTGCAGATAATCTGTATGACGAATATAGATGTCTGCACCGGGTCATGGATGTGTATTTATGTATATATGTATTTATATCTTAAATTTATTTCCGTTCCTAGTACCTGTAACACAAGTTCTTACGAACTTTTAATTAAAAGTCTAAAAGTAAGCCCCGTGGTAAGTTCTTACGAACTTACCACGGGGCTAGGTTAACGTGGTGTGATTGTTGGTTAATATTTATTTATTTATTTAGTTGTTGCTCTAGCGGTCGCAGGTTTGATCCCCGCTTATAAAATATTTTTATATGAACCATAAAGATGTCTGTTTAGATCTAGGCAATTGTATTTGTACTATGTATATTTCTAGACCCCCAATACTAGATTTTGTCTCACTTAGGGGCCTTTAAGTGTACCATTTTTGGGTGGTGTGCACCATTTTTTTAGAAATAAATAAGTTATTTTACTCAAATTACTTAACTTATAACGATTTTAGTCTTTATAATTACATATATATAGGCGTCGAGTGGATTTTATTTAAAATTACGTTAAGGAAATGGTACCAAATTAACGCATAAATGGAAACCTTAATTCAAATTATTCCTACACACAGCTCATAACTTGATAAAACTAGGTAGTGAAGAATATAATTAAATAAATATATTTGTTCTTTTTTTCTACCTGTCGCTGCAAGTTTTGACAAGCTGCAAGTGAGACATTATATCAATTACGACAATAGAAATTAATTCAGCGTACAAGTGCAAGGAGCTAACACGACTTGGTCTATTTCCGTGCAGATTATTTCTGCCAACGAGCCGTGCTTGTCTGCTGATTTGTGCCATTTATTATGAGCGGTTACTGAGGTATTAATTATAAATATACACGCGACGAGTAATAATGAAATTGATTTACGATTTGTATTTACAGATGACGCTATTGGTGCTCAATCGTGTATAAGAGATTTTTTTACGCTTAAACACATCATCATAGCTTTAATTACTCGGCCGATCATTATTCTCTTTTTATTTACGAGTTTTTTTCTTCATAAAAATTAATTTAAGAAATAAAATAAAAGTAAAGAATTAAAATATATTTTAAGCACTAACTTCTGATTCTATAGCTAGCTTTAAGTAGCTAGTTACAATGTTAGATTTCTTTGAATTTTATTAAGTTTAAGTCTATATATAATATAATACAAAGATTATTCCAATAAAACTAATTTACGATGGCTTTCTGTTTGTTTTTGATAAAAAATTACCCAAAAATGTCTTTATTGAAAATGAAATATATATGTAAAATATACTTATAATAATTATTTATTAAAATTATTTTAGCTACATGGTTAAATCGTGTCGCAGTCGTAAATAGTCAACGTCATCTATTTAACCGTTTAAAATAAACGCTAGCGCCAGAGCGTAAGTTATTATTGTAAACCATTTTACTAAATAGTAGCAAACTGCAACTAATTTAAGTTAAATAACATTTAAGAATAAAGGATAATCAATATTTATATGAAGTATAATCTGATTATCTATTGTATACTCAGTTAAGATAGATATAGATTGACTCGGGACTGTTCAGAGGTGAGCCGGACAGTCCCCATGGAGGAGAAGTCTTGTCTTTTCGTCGAGGCCAGCCTGTCGCTGGAGGGATCCTATTGCCTGCAGGTCCGGGACCCTCCAATTAAAGCGGCCGAAAGCTTCCGCAGGGGTTTAGTGCGGTATTGCACTCCCAAAGCGCTGAGTCCGACATAGGTTTAGGACTGCCACCCGGGCGTCTTGGATATCATCCGTAAATGGATTCCTCTGCGACACAAAAAAAAAGATATACATTGACTGTAACATCCATGGATAAGTTTAGCTTATAACGGTAATGTATTATTGTATTAAGTATAATTGAGTCATAGAGTTAGCAACCTCTAAAACCCTTCCTTCATATTTTATTAGATATTACGAAAGGATTACGTAACATTAAATATTCCTGTTTATACTGTAGACGTACGATTAAATCGATTGGCACTCAATAAATCCAATCAATGTTTACTAGAGAGATGGTGATCGATCGAGTAAATAACGATTATTCGCAGATACTTTCGCGAAACAGCTGTCATCGTCGCTCGTACGGTCAAGTGGTTCAGGGAAGTGTCGTCACTTTTATTGGCAATATTTGAACAAATATTATTTTAAATTATTAGCAAATCTTAACATAATATTTATTATATGTAACATAAACATTATATTCCTGTTTTTTTTTTTTTATTAAAAAAATCGACGGCATTTGTATTACTTACTTACTTACTTTTATTATCTAATCTGTCTATATGTACATGCAATAACATTTTAACCATCCAATGGGTGCATAGGAGGAATATGTAGGAAAAACAAATTATGGAGTCTTTATGAGAGCAACATAGCCAAAATAATTATTTTAGTTTCTTTTTTTTTCTGGCTATCTGTCTCTTTTGTATGTTTTTATTCCCGTATCACACAAAATCATAGTTTTGATCTTGCGGTTTATACTTGAATTCTGGCTTAGTTTTGTAAGTTTTATCTTGAAATTAACAATGTCGTATTGTACGAACAAAAATTCGTACACAAAAATGTTTTTTTCATCGACTGTCGTTATCTTTACTATGAATATAGAAACTAAATTAACAAAAAAATAAAGTGTTTATATATGTCTGTTCCATAGGGTCTGTAACATTGTACTATGATACATACGACTATAAGCTGAACAGTGAACAGTAACCACTGAAGTCAAAGCGAGGAAAAACCGAGCGAGTAAAAAGTAAAAAAAAAAAATATAACTTAGATCTCATACACATTCTACTTTTTAATTTCAAGATATTGTGTATGGATCTTTTTTTTAATGTAATATAACTTACTTAAATTGAACGTAAGAAATATTTAATTTTTATAAGTCATGTTTTTAGATGTCTCTTGTGTTATCTAGGTATCTGCTGTTATAAAAACTAATTGTAAGGTACGAAAAAAAAAAAAGATGTTGGCTAGAGGCATGTTGATTTGGTTATTATTTTTTCACAAGAGTGGACATAAGAGAGCTGTGTAAATATGTAAATAGGTAATTTTATATTGGCTGTTGCTATTTATTACACAATCGTATGAATAAATAACTGTAACAATAGCAATGTATTTAATTTAATTTAATTTTTTTTAATTGGATATTTATAAGTATAAATTATATGCTTCTCATATTCACTATTTATGTATTTATTTTATATATGTACGCAAATCATATTTTTATGTATTTTTAAATACACTATTTTTATTTCCCACGCCATACCTACTTATAAACGCATAATCCTAAATAATGATCGCAAAGTTGTTTTAAAAAATTATTATAATAAATTATATTATTTTTATTTATACTAAATAATAATATTAGTTTATTCTTTGTTATTTCATATTGTCAATCAAATGCATGCTGTGACTACCTATAAGTGAAATTATATGTAACTTGTACTCTAAGGTCCTAAATGTCTAATACATATTAAAGAACATGTAATTTTGTTGGTAGTCCTATTACAAATAAATAAATAAATAAATAAATAAAACATTATTCGTACGACTATTTAAAAAAAAATTAAAAAATATATATTTATACGATAATCGAATGAATAAAAATTAATTATTAAATAATGCCAAAAAAATTACTTAAAAAAAGCTAACAACTAATAATTTAAAACAGCTAACAACTAATAATTTAAGCAAGTATGCTTAATAAAAAAAATAAAAAAAACCGACTGCGTAAAATACTCTTATTTTAAACTAAAAAGAATAAAACAATTTACTAGCTTTCATTTGATACACATATTGCTACAGTAAGAAAAAAAATTAAACTCCCCCCCCCTCATTCCGCCATTTGCGGGCGCCATTTTAAAAATTTATATAGCCTATGTCACTACTACAATTTAGACAAATCCAACGACACCTCATATGTCAAAAAACCGTCCAGCCGTTTGGGATGTAGGGCGTGCCAATGAAATGGACATACATACACACATACACACATACACACACACACACACACACACACACATACACTACATACACACATACATACATACATACATACACTCGAAAAACATAACCCTCCTTCTGTCGCAGTCGGGTAACAAGCTAACAACCTAACAATAACAATAAAAATAATAAATTAAAATAATAAGTAATATAAAAAAAGCTAACAACTAATAATTTAAAAAAGCTAACAACATGACAATAACAATAAAAATAATAAATTAACATAAATAGGTAATATAAAAAAGCTAACAACTAATAATTTAAAAAAGCTAACAACCTAACAATAACAATAAAAAAAAATATATATAAAATAGATCGTACGAATAAAAAAAATATATTAATCTTCGGATAATCGTATTTATAGACACTTCCATTATTTATACGATAAACGTATGAATAGACACTTCCTTTTACATTTATTAAAATTTAATTCCTTAAAAATAATCAAACAAAAATTTTGTGCTTAAAATACACTAGAATATTTTATAAAAAACGGAAATAAATAATGTAATACATATATTACATATGTACATATGTAATATGTATAATGTATAATATTATATATATGTATAATGTACATATGTAATATAGTCATCAAAATTAGTACAATGAAGTTTTATAAAGACGCGCGAAAACAACAACGCACGTCGCAACGCACACAAAACAACGTTGCGAATGTCTCAAAAATATTTTTTTAAACTTAACGGCGTAGTTCGCTGAGAACAGCAAAGATATGGTTAAATACAGTGTTGCAGTATGTTAATAATATCAGTATCTTAATAAATACTTGCTGTCATCGTACCACGCCGATGAAAATCCCTCGGAGCCAACAGTTAATTTCCATTTTGCAGCATTTACAATAAATCAGATTATACAAATCGTCAATATTGTATACAACCATAAATAGATAGATAAAGTTTAAATTTCCAAGGGATTACCTAAATTATAGACACTATACGGAAGTTAAATTAGTTAGAAATATGATAGAGAAAATGTATTTTTAGTACGATATGTACAGATAGAGAAAAGGTACATTGAAAATCCGAGGGTTTTTTTTTTGCCAATATTAAAATCCTCGCAAGTACGAGTATATCTATACATATAATAAAATGGTAGGAAAGTCAAAACTGTACATTTAATTTTTTTTTAAATAATACTTGGGGTGGGATCTACAATCGATACCAAAGTCAAAAATATAGTTTTTAGAATTTTTGTCTGTTTGTTTGTTTGTCTGTTTGTCTGTATGTATGTTCAGGATAAACTCAAAACATTCTGCATGGATTTACTTCAAATTTGGCACGAGTATTATTAAGAAGTCAGGTCAACATATAGGCTACATATTATCACGCTATCACCTACGGGGAACGAGCAGTGAACCTTTATTTCTTCAACGCATTCTGTAACAAAGTGTAATCTAATAGCGTTCACGCAGACGACGTCGCGGGCAGCAGCTAGTATTATATATTTTTGTTTGAGCATTAAGTTTCAGGATCTACATGAGTGATTAAAAAATATTTTTGACTTAGAAGACCAGTTTATTGAGGGAGATTATACAGGCTTATTCATCACGCTATGATAAATAAAGATTGATTCGGGACAATTAACGGCAATATGGGTAAAGAATTCTTTAATAGGTACGAGTATATCCATCTTCATAGCATCTACTCATATAGGCCTGTAGTTTTTGACAGTTTTTAAACGTTAATATAAATACGTATCCAGTTTATGTCGTGTGTTACTTTCTTTTTTTATAAACTGCATGAGTGTCTCTATCTCGCCACATACGAACTAAAAATTGACGTATCGTACATCGCGCTAGCAAAGTTATTCGAACGATTGAACGTATATACAAGAGCCTGACAACAACCGTGGGGGCTGTAGCCCACCAGACACAACACTCGTCTAGTCGGAGGATCCCCAAACTGGTGACCTCAACGTGACCACTCCCTCAAATAAAAAATACGTATAAGATATACATGGATAAAAAGGTGACATCGTGTGGATTTTCTGATCTTAAAAGTTACATAATTGTAATTAGCTATCTATTATGTACAATATTAATAATCGGTTTCCTTAATCACTTCCTCAATTGCAATGCCTACGGCTACTGCTGCTGCAGCAACATAAGATTATCGACAATATGTTCTCAGGTTGGGATAAATATATTCAAATGCGACTGAGACTCAATGCCGGTTTATTTTGCTGATATTACTATATACTATGACTCTACAATTATAGTAATTTGAAAATTATGATTTTAATATTTGTTCTCCTAGTTTTTACATTTTTTTAGTTAAAATTGTCTCTCTAATCTAATAATTCAGAAAGCTTTTTGAATGCATTCAATACGTTATTTATAAATTTTATTTATTAACATTTTATATACTACAACGTACAAATAATAATACTTAATAAAGACATCTAAGACAACTAAAAATTGCGTAGTATAAGAAGCGGTCTTGTCGCTAGTTTTTTTTAGACAATCGAAATAGGATTGAGTATTTATTTGTCCTTATTATCCGGCCTATGCTATATTACATAAATCAATAGTATTAAATAGAAAATTCGAGAACAAATTTATAAGATCTTGGATCTTATAAATTTGTTTACTCAGAGGAGAGAATTCAGTGAAAGCTGCATGTTCGCGAAACACTAAAATAGAATGGAGCGCATAACTAATATATTAATCAATTTATGAGTTATTTGAACTTCGAACATTGAACTAGGTGACCACAGAATCGAACTTCGAACATTGAACTAGGTGAAATTTTCATTATTGGAAAATTCCATAAAAAGTAAATTTGAAATTATTACTGCAAGTTTTTCTTGTTCTATGTAAATTCTTACTAATTAATTTTATTATAGAACCTTAATCTTAAGTGGCTTATATTGAGTAGAGTTTTTATAAAATTAATATTTTCTTTTAATCTTTTGTCTGTATTAGCATGTTTGTCCACAACATTGTTGACCAATCTCAATGGTCGTGTGTAGGATATTATGGCGCCATTTGTCCCAGCTTAGAACGGGTCGATAAAGCCACTTAGCTAATTTAAGAGCGGTCATTTTCACACCTATCAACTTCATAACGGTTTTACTAAGCAGCTTATCGCAAATAAATCGTGTGGAGAATTTTATGCAATAGACGAATACGTAGAATAGTTTTTAATTTACCTATAATGTTAATAATTCTGTTACAACGATGACGTTTGAGGACGGTTTGGTGCAGTGAACATCTGGTTGTTTTGCTAGCGGTCGTGTTGTCGGATCCCCGCTTATAACAAAATTTTGTGTAGACCATACTGGTGTTTTTTGTGATAAGGGCATTTATTTTTGTGTGAATTGTTTCCAGATTACATGCTGTCATCACAGGATTTTCATTCTAATTTATGATACTGGGAGCCGTCGAGTGTCAGAGTTTTATCAATTTACGAAGAATTATAATAAATCGTTTTTTTTTTACAAAATAAAGTCATCATTTGGTAATAAGTTAGGCTACATAGTGTTATTACACATCATCTTCAGTTCAGATTCCTTTTTTACTTCAATGTAGTAGGTAGCTGCCGTTAATCTTGTAACATATTGTACACCTTTGATAATCGCAACCTACTGGAAATGTTTAATAATATTGAATTCCAATAACACCGCAAATTGAAGTATTAAGAAGAGCTACTTAAAAAATACCTCGATATAAATAAACAAATAATAAAAATAACAAATGAGAGATAAATCTGCAATTTAAAAATTTTGCCTATAAAACATATGAGAAATAAAATATTTGTTATGTATTGTTATTATATCTGTTTCAACTTCAATATAGTACGTGTATAAAATAACTTAATTATTAGTTTAACTTTGCAGTGGACTTTTTTAAGAAATCGGTTTATATAATTATTTTTTTCATGTGACTTCTATGTTATTAGTTTTTATTTACCGACAACAGTTATGGAGGTACAGAACTTATCATAAAGTTACCGACGTATTTGTATAGGATCACTTCGAATAAACTTTTATTTAAAAACAAATAGATTTCCCTAATGCTCAGACCTTGGTGATATTGAGACCGCTTATATAAAATGACTGAGACCGAAAACGTAATCAATAGTCAGACACGTCACAACATCGTAACGTCCAATTAACCTTTTTTTTACCGGTAGGAATAAACTAAAGTTGACAATAATATGCAATTAGTAGGGATTATACTATCCCACCATGACCACCACAATAGCCGTTGGATGTCCACTGCTGAACGTAGGCCACCCCTATCATATCTGGGGGGGCTTGCTAATACTCGCCCCGCTTGGAAGGCGAGTTGGCGAACGCAGTGTGTTGTGGCATAGCATGGACATAGTGACGCTTGTGCCCGTAACCATCCTGGTTGGTGTACAGCTGTTCGCACCACTATGGCCTTAGTCGTCATTTACGATATCTCCTCAAGAACGAGGTCGGGACTATCCTTCTCTACCGGTCACCGCACGGCAAACAGTATACTATAGATGTTACTTATTAATAATTGCCAAATAAACTCAACTACAGCGTCTTTTATTGACTAAGAAAATAGATACAAGGTTTACTCTCATGTTTGACTGCAGTATATAAATTCTTTTACAAATAAAACAAATATTTAAACAAATTATGAACACTAAAACACAAGATAATATTAAAGCTTGAAAATGTTTTCACTCAGTGATCGCATACAATACAATACAAATACATAAACACAAATATAATATAATAATTCTTGATTAAAAAAATCATTGATTGAATTTTATGAGACGTCTTGAATGCAATCAAATACGACTACAAGCAGGGCCTCCGAGCGAATTGCATAAGACTTGTGAATTACCTGTTGTTACTACGAAAATAGTGGTTAAAATTTTAGTTATTGTTAACGTGTTCTAGGTGTTAATTAGGTCAAATATTGTTTCGGTTAATTGGTTACAAGCAGTGCCGATATGTTATCTCTTAAAAGGTCCATTGAAAACTAATCGAATTATTGAAACAACAATTAATTAGCGAAGTTAATTCACGCCCTCTCATAAAGTTATATCCTTATCATTGTCAAATGTACAATCAAAGCGTGAACCAAACGTTTTATTAAAATTGTTTTATCTTTATTATTGTTTGTATTAAGTGTTTCATTTATGTATTAACTGCAATTTTTTTAATAACTGCATTTGAATGTGAGTAATTTGATTTCATATACTTGTACAAGTCAAGGTTAATGTTGCGTACCAAAAGCGTGCCAATTAAACTCTTTTACTAATATTCTGTCATTCATCCGCCCATTCATTTGTTCGTCTGTATAAATTACTATTGTATGGCCACCATAACGACAAATAGGTACTAAAAAATAATAATATTACTATGTTTTTTGACAACCTTTCCGGTGTAGTGGTGCGAGTAGTCATCTCAATGCCGGCGATCGTGGTTTCGGTTTTTAAAACGAGTAGATATTCGTATTTGTATATGTACAAATATTTGTTTCCGGTCTGGGTATATGTTCTTCTGGGTCTCCCCACCGTGCCTCGAAGAGCACGTAAAGCTGTCGCTCCCGGTTATCACAAACACCTGATAGCGATCGTTACTCATGATAGGGAAAATTATCCGCAAACCCGCAGCTCCAACCCATCTTCCGGTATGGAAAAGAGACCTTTGCTCAGCAGGACGCTTACAGGCTGATTTAATTCCAATTCAGTTCAGTTATTTTCTGCATTTTAACTTCATTAAAAATATGTAGTGTTAAGTATTGTAAGATGATTCTCTTAGATAACTGCTTGTTCTTTTGGAATGCAATCTATTATTTAAACGCAATTTATTATTTTAATTGTACCGATTCTATGTCAAACATTTTTCCTTATCATAAAGTATTTTAAGCTAATTTAATCAAATTAAGCAAGAATTGTTGTATTCTTGCAAATTGTATTCTCGTAAATACTTTCGTTGTTATCTGTACTGCAGCGGGCATTGTTTATACTAAATACCTGTGTCTAGGTCCAACATAATTCAGTGTAAATAGTCAAGAGTTCTAGACTGATAGTTGGGCTAAATTTGCGTATTTTCAGACCATTTGCATTTTATCTTGAATGGACACCAACGATTTGTAAATTCTAAGTGTGAAGTAACTACGTTCCTAACTTCTCATGTTATGCTAGTAGCTTTCATTTCGACACTAAGAAATTTCACTATTGTTAAGAAGTTATAGTTTTCAATATTTTGTTACAATATTATATGTATTTATGAAGGAAGCGTGGAATTTTGAAAGTCTGATTGTAGGATCGTACTCAACGATTTGTTGTTGTACATGAGATTTGATGGAGGTTTAAAATTGTATTGTGTAATTGTATGATATGTTGACATTAATCTTGTTGAAAATGTGACATTATCAGCGATATTGTATGTATTTGAATGGAATTGCCACATTCCTATGAATATAGTTTGAGAATTTTTTCGAGCAGACTCAGTCTCATATGTTTGACGAGTACTGATCGTCGAGTAATGGAAAATTTAGCCATAATTATATTTAAACTATACTTATTATTTAAATAGTCTTCATCATTAAATAGAGTAATTTAAAAAAAGATGTAGAATTTTATACCATATTTCAGTTCTTCACAACTTTTCCCAAATTTCACCTAGAAAGTTCTATTATGCTTGTCACAGATCTCTTGAAATCTAAATCAATTCAAGTTGTACACTGCACATTTTCAAAGTTCCATACTCAAATATTGGTACCAATGGAACTCTATTATAAAGGTCTTCGCTCTCCATCCAATAATCCGTCCGTCGCAAACGCCTGTAACCGCAAAAATTTTAACGTTTTAAGGATCGTTTTAAAAATTACATTATTTATTTTTGTACCTACTAATGTTCACAACGAAAATATTTTAAGTTCTGTCGTTTAAAAAAATTCTAACAACGTACCTGATATTTAGATTTTTGTAAAAAAATTAAGAAATACAATAAATAGATAAATATTAGTCGAAAATACGAATCGCTATTCGGACTTACAATTTCTTCCCCAGACGACCCAGTAATGCTAAATTCCTCAAGGACGTTAAACGTATAACAGCCACATTCTCAAGAATGTAAGGAGTCTGATTTGCAATCGACTTGTCCGATAAATTTTAACGACAAATATACGCGATATTAACAATTGCAGAGAAAATAATACGGTACAGCTCAATTCTCAATTTCATACCGTTGAACGCCCACCTTAAATTAACAGTTGTAAATTATACAAAATATATTTTGAACATGTTCCTAGTCGTGTGATTATAATAATAGCTTATGTTGATAATTGTGTTTATAACATTCTTATTAAAATCAAAACACAAATAAAATAATGTATGTAATCGTTATCACATCATATCAGCCTTTGGATGTCCACTGAATGTAGGCCTCCCCCGATAGTAAGGCCGCCAGAAATTGGGGGACTGGGCTCTTTATTGCTGGTCATTTTGGGGAGGGGTTTGCCAATATTCGCCATAATTGACAGGCCGGTTGGCGAGCGCAGTATGTTGCGGCAGGGTATGATGAAGCTGCCTTCCATCACCATCATCTTTGGTGCACAATTGGTCGCATCATACTGTTCTCTTATATTTACGCGAATTTTACTCATTTAATTAAAAGTCTAAATCGGATTTTATACTATTACGATTTTATTAATTAAATTATTTCCCGACGTTTCGGACCCTTTACAGCGTCTATGATCTCGGGGGACTAAGGTGGTGGGTGTCCGAATAATGAATTAATTGTTACATACCCCGCTTTTTATACAATAATAAATTATTACTTTTAACCGTTCCTAATCACACAGAATAAACTTGTTGTGTCTGGAAGTCGTGCTGTGTTCTAATTTTTCTTGGGTTCAATTAATTTCAGAACTGGCTCCCAAGCTGGTGGTACCTTCCAACCATCCTCTCTATTGAAATTAGGATGTTTTTTTTATTTCAATAGCCTCGCGAATCATCTTTGGTAGGAATCGGTTTTCTTTAGCGAGAATTTGTGGCTTATCAAATCTAATGTAGAGGTTGGTACCTTGTTGAGTATGTTGATACACAGTAGACTTTGTCGACCGTTGGTGTTTAATGTCAACTAAGTGTTCTTTGATGCGTGTCTCTGTACTCCGTTTAGTTTGCCCTATATATGAGAGACCACATTCACAGTCTAATTTGTAGACCCCTGCATCTTGTAAAGGTATTTGGCACAGTAAGTAAATAGTAGTTCAAATAAATTCCAAGAACGGTGCTTCTCACCACCATCCTAGACAACTCTTTGCCGTTGATTTGTCTCTGTTTCAGAGAGCTCGGTATCTAGGTACGTTCAGGTGGTCTTATTCCTGAGAAGAGAAGCTATCTGCTATCACATAGCCTGAGGGTGATCTGCTTCCACATTATGATCTTAGCTACCTTCAAATGAATGAGGCAACTATTGAAAAAGATCGCTCCAATAAACACCTAACATTTACTTTTCATCAGGAAAGAAAGTCGTCAAACCGGGTTTTTTTAGATAGAATTCCTTGAGATATTTCTTAAATAACAAAAAGAAAATTGGGTTCGTGCAATGGTAACTAATAGATATTGTTCCATGACGAAACATTGTCACTCGTTCAACAACGAACAAGCTCCTTCTCCTTTACAGAGAAGAGCTTTTGCCAAGCAGTGGGACGTTTACAGGCTGATTCAGTAGATGTACTCTAGTTAGTAGGCTTTATTCAATATAAATATCTAGATCCCACTTATTTAAAGTCCGTTAAAACCACGAGGCACGTCTAGTGTATATATACTTAAATAAATATTTCGGAAACCTATTTGAAGGTCACTGCGAAGTAACGTTCTGATCCCAGTCGATAAATTATTGTGTATTGGCTGCCAATACGGTTATGTATCGTTACATTGAGAAGTTCTATAAATTAGGAATTAGGTATTTATGTATTTCAGAAGTTATATTGAAAACAATGTTAGAAAATGTGACGAAAATTAAAATTATTTTAGAAAAATAGATGATAATATTTTAATTGTAATAAAAATATTATAACCATCTCCTATATGGAGAAGAGATCTTTGTCCAGCTGTGGGCCGTTTACAGGATAATACAGTTCAGTTCAACCATCTCGTAACAGTTCATAAACCTTTTCGTTTATAAAAAATAAAGTCTGATCTTAATCTTCTATCTATTCTAATGCAGGTTGCCTGCCGGAATAAAAAAAAAACCTGGCTCTTGGGGACGAAACCGAGTTATGTTAAATTTTACCCACTGAAAACCGTGTATGACCTTTCTTTACAGTGACATGACTTGAGCGATAGAAGACCTGCGGGATCGCTTGCGCATGCGTATTGCTACAGTGCTTCAAAGACTTGGAGCTCGATTTAAGATAATAAGTTTCTTGCTACTTTGCTTGTACATCACAATGCCATCTCAGCTGACGTCCTCCTACAAACTACATGAAACTAAATAGTTTTAGTAACCTATGTATTATGTTATCGAGTTGATTCTCATAACATGAAGTATTACTATTATCAAAACGCTTCGCTTTACGTCGTTTCCTTTAATTCTTCGTAGTTAACGAAGCAAGGATGAGACGAAATTCCTTTTAAAACGAAATTTAAACTCAGAAATAGTAAATTATCATAGAAATAGTTCATCCATTTCGGTTTTGGTTAAATCCTTTAAATTTATTGCCACTGAAGTTATTCAAGGAATCTCATTTAACTTTATTATATGCTGATCCAGTGTATTTATTGGATGTTGAAATAATTTCGTTACGGAGCGAATGGGTTTAGGTGATTGGATGTCTGCCACGGTCAGATTGCGTCGTATTGGGATTTGCTATTTCAGATGAACGAAATGAACGATATGAATTATTTGAATGGAAGTTTATCTTGTTCCTTTTTTTGCAGTAAAGAAGAATATTTGTTTCTGGTTTAGGTGGACATCTTTATGGGTCTCCCCACCATGCCTCGGAGAGAACCTAAAACCAAAGGTCCGATAACGATTAGTTAGTACTCATGGTAGGGAAATTAAACATTCTGTTTCTGTAGAAGTGCAGCGTGCTGGACTAGATTCTAACCCTTCTCCTGTATGCAGAAGAGCCTTTGTCCAGCAGTGGGACGTTCAGTTTAGTTCATACTATACATACCTACTGAACTTCCTAAAACAGGGCCCAGACCACTGATTCTATAAACGAAGACAAAAGTTGAAGTTATATATATACTAACGGTCCGCCCCGGCTGCGCCTGGGTATGTATACATATTTACCTAAAACTTCGTCATGAATCACTCTATTTATTGGTGAAAACCGCATGAAAATCCGTGCAGTAGTTTTTGAGTTTATCGTGAACAGACAGACAGATAGACGCGGCGGATATATAAAAGAGAGATTTATGACAATTACAAATTGTGCTCTTATGGCTAGTTAGCTATTTCTTCCAGACAACCCGAATTAAGTTGGAGTAATTTATTTAAGAGAGAATATGTAGGTGGTACAGTTATATTATAATAAACTTACATATTATATAAATATTAAATACAAATATATTATATATAATTTGTTATGTTAATAAGTAGGATATTAAAAGATTTCTGAATCTCATCTGTATCGAGACGTCTCTGTAAATCTATTAATTATGTCATATCTTCTTGTGTCTTTGTCGGTGGATCGCGTGCACAACTTAATACGCCAATTGGCAATGTCGGTTGAGGGTAAATTATAGTTGTTAAGTGTATCGCCTTTCACTTTTTGTGAGGGAATGCGTAGATTCGGTTTGAGGTGAATGAACTTTTATAAGTATATTATTTTTATTATTTAATATCTACATTTATTTATTTATTTGATTAATTTTTTTTTATGATTTATTTTTGGCACATTATATATATATATAGAAAACTAATTGTTACATCTTATATTAGATTAGACATCTGTTAAAGATTCATCCCTGTTGAGTTTGAGCTTTGATTATAGATAAAAATTGTTTGACATTTTACTTTAAAGTGTCAGGGCTAACAGGATGAAAATAATCGTCAAGAGAACTTAATAAAATTCATTTATAAAATTTCTTTTGAATTAATTGATCACTCCATGAATCACATTTTTATTCTTGTATGAGAAATAGGAAATCCTTTGTCGGTTGTTCGAAAACATACAATATAAACACAAACGTCCAAACCACGACAAAATTGACGCCAATTCATCATCCATCTAATAAAAAAGCTGTTTTGCTACCCCAGCAACTACATCATCTAACCATCACACTGTTACATCGCACGCTTGTACATAAGTGTGTACACGCTCCTGCTACCTAGACAGAGTAAGGAAAACAATGTATCGCTAAAGTGAGCAATAGTCTTGACTCTCAAATCGTCTTACATAGGCTTCTTCATTGGCAACAGAAGGTGCGTCATACGTGCCATCACCAAGACTCCAACTCTATACTCGCCTCTACAACTCTATCGCCAAATCGAAACGATATCACCACAAATATCCGTTTGAGAATCTATGCAGTAACCGAAATCAAGCCAAACTTTATTTCTATTAGTTTATTGCTGTATAATATTATCTATAAAGTAATTTTATATTTTATAAGAAACAAGAAAAATAATAATTTAACTAATAAAACGCTGTCACCAAATTATCTCAATTAGGAAGAACGAAAAGGGAATTACTTATAATAAAATATCGGCAAATTCTTTATTTTATACATTGACCAAGTGAATAACGAGAGCTATATACCGGATAATCTAAATTGGTTGGCTTTGATGGGTTTAAAATTCCAACTAAATCGTCTCAGGGAACAGAAATCGGTGTCTAAAAGAAAATCTCTATAATGTATATTATATTCAACTAATCCATAATAAATAAAAATGCTACCGCTTGCAATCACATCACGTCCAGTGTTGTACAAGGTACTAAAGGTACTTACACACTTTACGATTAATATATGTCGATTATTATCGATTGTTCTACTTGGGTTTAAAAAAAACAGTGTATATGAATTCGGTTTTAAAGTACACTGTATCGATATTTCTCTGCGATGACGATACCTTTACGTGTTCCAATTATAGTTAAAGAAATTTAAAATTTGTATAGCGTATGCTGATAATTTATATTTTGATGTAGATTACTTGTAACTTTTTAGAATAACGTGAACTATCTTCTTTTGAATAAAAGGATAAAAAAAAGTTTATTAACAAAAAAATATGAAATGAAATCTTAAAGTAATATTTATACTTAAACGTAGACGAAAACTCTAATAAAAACATCTATCATAAACAATACCAACAATAAAAAATTTCATATTGATAGAAACACATACCGGTATCATAGTGGATGTCTAGTGCGATCAAAAGCTTCTAATTACTTCGTTATGTTAATTTTGCAAATGAGGCGTTTAATAAAAATAAATAAAATGTTTTAAGCCTTTAGTTCATGATTGGTTATACTTTAAATGTGTTAAATTTATGTCATAATTCAAAATACAATGAAACTTCGTTTCATATTTAATTTTATATTTTAAAGCAACAATTTCATCGCCGCTCAATCGTGTCATATGCAGGCAGCCTTACATTATTTTTACGTGTGCGGCATTTAAAACTAAATGTTTTTGATTTTGTTCGTAGGAACCAGCGCTACCTTTGATCTTTGCGTTGGGCACGTAAATCTCAGTTCGGCGACAAACAGTTGAATGTTGATTGATGTTTTCTTTGTGTTTCTTTTTCGATGGTCAGCCGTTTTTTATATGCTTTTTCGTTTCTTATTAAATACGAGGATTGCAGATTTTTGTGTTCTAACGATAAGAGGAATCTTTTTAGGCATTTAACGTTTGGTTATATAAATTATATAAAATAACACATATTATCTATAATATCTGAGTGTTTTTTTTTTTTTTTTTTTTTTAATGTTAAGTGAATAGGCAAACTGACAGACGTTCCACCTGATGGTAAGTGGTTAACGTCGCCCATGAACATAAACTAGTTTACCTGGAACTAGCCCAGGCAACTCATCTATGTGTTGCCTATCCAGAGACATAAGGTGTTAGTCTCGGTGCCAGTAATTACACTATATGAGTGTATAAAAAATAGTTCTCGGTGCCAGTAATTACACTATATGAGTGTATAAAAAATAGTTCTCATGCTCAAGACAAATAGGTCTAGATGTCTCTCGCTGTTTCGCCCACATTGTTTCGTAACATAGCAGATTACTTTACATTTTTGATTACCGCTTTGAATAATTAACAATTATTGTAGTGTGTTGTTTGTTTAAAAGCCAATGAATTGTCTCAATAAATATACTATCTAAAAATAAATAAAATTTTAATTAATCACACGATTACTGATATAGGTACATAGAATTGTTTAATGTTGATTTCGGTAATGTAAGCAGATTTCCAAGCACTGTTTTATAACATATAACTCAATTAAGAAAAATTAATAAAATATTCTGTTTTTTTTTTAACCTATCCTTCAATGACGTCGAAATTTTATGCCTTAATTTTTGTTTTAAAAGTTTGACAATATTTTTTAAATTTAGTTGATTGTACTTGAGTTGTTGTTTTGTTCTTGTCATGTTGCAGTGTATGTGTGAGGATTAGTTTAGTTAGAAAGTGATTTAGAAAATAAATAAGAAGCTTTTGATCACGCTGTCGTTATTTCGTTACTAACTTGTCAGTTGAAGCGTTTTTAAAGGCTTTCTAACAACAAGTCAAATTTTTTTACCGAACCGATTATAAAAAAATCTTTGCCTGTATTATTATACTGACATAAATACACATTTTATATGTTTGTAAAAAAAAAAAAAAATTGACAAGAAGTACTTTTCCCGAATTAATTTGGAAATATTTAATAAAAAGTATTTTATGTATTTTGTCGTGCGTGGACCGGCAGAGAAGAGTAGTACCGAGTTTCCGACCTCCTTCTTGCCGAGATGTCGTAAAAGGCGACTAGGGCCACAATGGTGTGAACAACTATACACCAACCAGTATGGTGACCCCCCTATATCAGTATGGTCCCTCCACCCCGCAGAGGTGATGGGAGAGGCCTACTTTCAGCAATAGAAATCCAACGGCTGATGTGATGATTTTTATATTTCGATAAATGTTAAGTTATAAAACACTGGTCATTTATTACTTAAATACTGTAATTATAATATCTCGATGCGAGTGAAACCTTAACAAACGGTTACTTAATAATAAAAATTTAATTTAGAACATATCATATATAGAAGGTATTTATCTTGTATATAGAAGGTTAAGTATAAAGTGGTGGCATTTTAAACTTAACCTTCTTTTATATGCCTCATAACATGCAACAAATGTATTTATATTATTAGTTTTAAGGTTCAGCAAATAACTGTAAACGTTTTCATAACAATGAAATTATAGTTCAATGACTTTGTACAGAAAGTTAAATATGTTATTATTAAATAAATACATTCATATGTTGACAACATTTTCTTTAAAAAAAAATCCATATTATTATAACCAGTAAACTTACGTTACATACTCAACATTATGAAGTAGCCATAACAGCTTTTCAGAGTGTAGCTAAATAAGGAAACTTGAAGTTAATATCCTATCCCTCTCCCTCAGCTTTCCCATACTATATCTCTTATATATTTATGCCAGTAACGTATTCTACAATTACACTTAGGTCACAAAGGTTGATTTATGATTTACGGTATACTAAATAGAATAAATATAGATGAGAATAAACAATATCGAATATTTATCGAATTAATTTAGTATTTATATAAAATAAGTTTATTTTATCCAGTGTTTTGTCCGAACGAGTGAAATACGCAAGTCTTTAATTTAAAGTCTATATCGGATTTTATCGCGTTTATTTAAAACTTTGCAGTTTAACAATATTTTAAATTATTTTCCGACGTTTCGGACCTTTACAGCGTCCATGATATCGGGGTAATGATAAAATCCGATATAGACTTTTAATTAAATGAGTAAAATTCGCGTAAATATAAGAGAACAGTACGCAAGTATTATTCAACTACATGAGAAGTCAATAAACTGATGTTTCAAATAATTATGAATGTCAGTGTTATTGGTGATCAAGTAATTTATATCATAAACAGCGGCCTGCCCCGGCTGCGCCCGTGGTATGTATATATACCTAAACCATCCTCAATAATCACGCTATCTATTGGTGAAAACCGCATAAAAATCCGTGCAGTAGTTTTTGAGTTTATCGCGAACAGACAGACAGACAGACAGACGCGGCGGAGGACATTGTTTTATAATATTTAGTGATAATAGTAATAGTGATGATTAGTAATTTTGTGAAAATGTCAATCTACCTGTTAGAGTTTCAATAATGCGTGACAGACCCGTACTAAACCCCTGCGGGAGCCTTCAGCCGCTTTAATTGGAGGGTCCTGGATCTGCAGGCAACAGGATCCCTCCAGCGACAGGCTGGCCTCGGCGAAAAGGCCAGACTTCTCCTCCATGGGAACTGTCCGGCTAACCTCTGAACAGTCCCGACGACGTCGTATCTAGCAGGACCGGGTTCCCATCCCGGCCCGACACGGGCACAAGGGCGTTACTGGAGGCGCATTAAGTAGCGCCTCCTACGCACCCCCATTCGTCGCCCGCGGATGGAGGCCACGTCGGCGGCCTCCTATCTCAATACGTGACAGACCCATGGAACACCGCTGATCTTAGTATTAAGTTCCCACTCTTTGATCACGAAACCCTAAAAAGTAATTTATATTTTTAAATCATATCAAACCGAAACAGGATCGGTTACTAGTTCTATTTAAGGAAATAATATATCAAGCCCACGTCACAATAAATTATACATTTTGATCAATTCTATAGGATTTATAGAAAAAAAGAGACATAAATTATTTTAAACACAGTTCTTTAAAAGCACTTAAGGGTTTGATAATATTTGAGTTCAGATCATTTTAATGGAAGATCTTATTAGACGGTAAAGTGATTAACTAGTTATTGTACTCGGTTTGACTAAGTTCATATTAATATTAATTCTTATCACCTCGCGTTAGTTAACCGGCTGGCTGCGGTTAATCTTAGGTATGCCAGTATATTAGTAGCGAAATCTTGAAAATTTTGTAACAGTATAGTATAGTATACAATATATACCTATTTATTGATTTTTTCGACTTATTTAACTTTCTTGATTTTTTAAACATGAATCAATAGAATTTTGCTAATTTTAAGTGACTATTCACTTTTTTTCAATGCGAGAATCTTACCACGCAGAGTCAGTAACTATTCAATGTATGAATATGTGAATATCAGAGTCCACCGATTTGGTCATTGTCATTTCAACTTGTTATTTAAATTCACTGATATGTAGTAAATACAGCTTCACTAACGTAATTAATGAAAGTTTCATTCATTCATGTTTAGAGAGTATTCAAAAGAGTCGCAGGGTGTCGCTGAATTATAGCGTCAAGAGACAATCACAGAAATGGATGATGTTGCATGTTACCTTAATATACATGAAATCTCGCTTGAGATTTTCTATCCAATAAGATAGTTTGCTCATGCTGCGATCCCCATTCAAGAATCGAAGTTACTGATTGAGCTCAAGACGCCGTCAACCGAAAATGGAAAAATATTTTGTGTATTATCCAAAAAACCAATAGTAGTGGTCCTTTATATGCATATTTTTTAACATTGATGGGTAGGATTTTAAATAAATCAAGTGGACTTTTTTTGCATCAGAGCTATGCAGAATTTATTACTAATTTTATATTTAATAAAAAATCCTTTATATTTTTTTCTAATTGACCTATGTTTTCTGCATTACTTCATCTGTAAAAATAGCGTGGGTAGTAAATAATGATGTTTTTTTTTTTAAATTTCAATGTTCATCGGTTTCCAAAGCTGGCATGGCGACCGAGGAGTATATTTATAATTTTAAATTGTTCACAAACCCTGTACCGAGACTGTGTAAGAATTGTCGATACAGAAATAAATTTAAAAACATATGCATTCCTGTAAACGTTTTAATAACATTTCCTTTGTTTGTCAGAAATCGATAAAACTAAAGAAATAGCTTAGTTTTAACTTAAATTATTATTAAAAAATAGTTTGAAGACATCAACAATGGTTATAAACTAGAAGGTATTGTTTATAATTAAGTAAAAATTTTGTGCCTTTATAAAGAATTATAATCATAAAAATTTTCATAATAATATAATATATATATATATATATAATATATATATATATATATAATATATATATATATATATATATATATATATATATATATATATATATATATATATATATATATATATATATATATATATATATATATATATATATATAGAATAAGCATTCCACTGCTGAGATTTTTTTTTCTCGATATAGGAGTAGATTGGAGCCTAATCCATCACGCTGCTCCACGGCGGGTTGGCGGATAACTTCTCGACTATAAGTAACGATCGCTATCTTGTCTATAATAACAACCGGGACCGACTACGATGACTACGTGCTCTCCGAGGCACGGTGGGGAGACAATGTAAAAATACAAATAATTGCCCCGAGCGGGTACCGAAGCCACGTACAGATGTTTGTCGTTGTATGGGCGTTTGTGTTTGTCTGTGTGTTTCCGGACTTTCGATACAGGATTCATATCCTATCCTGATTTTTTAAGTAAAACTTTTTTTACGAGTGTTACGAAAAGTGTGGTACGGCGAGGTGAACGGAAATTGAGAGGGAGATATAAGTTAGTGAAGATAGAAAGAGAGAGAGTTACGTCTCTTATATTGCTAAAAGGTGAAGAGAGTTTGGACCATACATTTTATTTCTCTCTTTCTCTCATAGTGTATATCATGTAATGAGATTATGTGGCGTACACGTTTGGATTTTCCAAACTGTATATTAATAATATAGATGGAGCTAAAGAAGTTTTACTTCAGTCGTGTGGTCTGCACACTTGTTTTTTTAAAGATGTTATCAATTAATAATATAAAATAAATATATGATTCATTTAATTAAAAGTCTATATCGGATTTTATCGCGTTTATTTAAAACTTTACAGTTTAAAAATATTTTAAATTATTTTCCGACGTTTCGGACCCTTTACAGCGACCATGATATCGAGGGACTCCGAAATAATTTAAAATATTGTTAAACTGTAAAGTTTTAAATAAACGCGATAAAATCCGATATAGACTTTTAATTAAATGAGTAAAATTCGCGTAAATGTAAGAGAACAGTAAATATATGATTGTTTATGACTTGTGTTTGTCCTTAAACGTAGCACTAAGTATAGGTACTAGTTCAAATGATTAAGCGAATATATTAAGTGCAGTGTATATTTAAGGTCCTAGTAATTAAGTAATAACTTATCAACCACAGATACTTAAGCTCTAATGAGTTCAGACCTTTAATGTCTCAGGGCTATAATTTCTTGTAATGACTGCTTTATATTAGGTACCTACTACATAAATCTCGCAGTTTTACTCTGTGGATATTTTTTATATCAGAAATATAAATTAAAAAAAAAAGTATGAGAATTCAAGACTAACTAATTAAAAAATTGAATCGGCTAATTAGGCCTGAGCAACGGCCTGAGCATTTTGCACTGTTTCAAAAGATTTTTTTTAATGCAAGATGGGGAAAACGGACAGTCGGTTCGCTTGGTGGTAAGTCAAAGCGACGTCCATTAACACCCGCTACATTAGGGGATTAGCAAGTGTGTTGCCGTCCTTTCAAATATGAATATGCTCTTTTCTTGAAGGTCCCTAAGTCGTATTGGTTCGAAAATACCGTAGGTGGTGGTGGTATTAGTAAACATGATAAAAACTTTATAATTTATTAATAGAACTAATTCAAAATTATTTCAATACAATAAATATTCATTTTATCTGCATATGTTAGATATTTTGCAGATTTTTTAGGTCAATATCAACTCCACTTACCATATACGCATTCCTACCTTGTTAACCTTTGACGTTTATTTCAAAGCATACTTAGCAATTGAAGAAACAGATATTAATATTTAAAAAAAAAAAAAAATTACACAAAATATCACCTCTTATAATAGATAATAACTAAATAGTCTGTAAACAACCGGGTCTTGTATACATATTGAGTGGACAGCCGACATGAACATCGCATACCCTGACAGCACAATATGAAGTTAACATGCTGGCTTACTTAATACTAAATATTTATTGACGGGGAAATTGTTTTGTGAGGTCTACGAGTATCTAATGTAGTTAAAATAAGCACACTTTCTAGGACATACTATACATACACATACTATACATACTATACATATAATATATTTATAACAATATTATATATATTCACCAGAATATTCATTGTTTTGAAATAAATAGTATTAATCGCAGTGTAAACACTAGAAGGAATAACAAAATTGTAACTCCTACTAAAACTTTCTGACTCCGCAAAGTAAACGTCTTATTTCTGGGTTATGGTATTCGCATGTATAATAAAATCCCACAAACAATTTTTGAATTGTCTCAACATAAATTTAAAAAAATTATTTAAAAAAATAGATAAAGCATATTATTCGGTGCAGGATTACTTAGTCGATAAAGATGTGTGGACTTAGTGGCGCTGTATTTCATGCAAGATATTACTAATTTTGTACTAAAACACAGTTTATATATTATTTTCAAAAGAGTAACTGCGGAGTTTCTTGTCGATTCTTCTCTGCAGAATTTACAATCCGAATCGGTGGTAGCTTTACTTTTACAAAATAATAATCACTTTAAAGTGTTAATTTTTAAAATGACGATTCGAAGGTGCTCGTGGGGCCTATTTGAATAAAGTTGTTTTTGTTTTTGATTTTGATACGAAGCAAGTTCTTTATTTAGTCACTTTGCTACATTTTTGTAATTTCTGTTGTGATAAGATTAATTAGTGTCCAGAGTTGTAATTGAAAATCAGATTTTGTTCTTTAAATATATGCTATAATATAAACGATTTAATTTGGTAATTTTATTGTATATAATATGAATATGTTATAAATATATTTAACGTACGTACGATCGTTTGTTCATAAGGCACTTAGAAGTTTTAGAGTTCATAGAACTTAGTCCCTGAACCTGAAACTTAGTGCCTGTGTTTAACAGCCGACTGATATACATATATATTTTTTAATCTATTCATAGATAGGTATATAAATACGAGTATGACAGCCAGACTCGGGGCAGGAATCGAAACCACGACTGGATCGGAATCAGCAGGATTACTGCCAACTGCGCCGACGGGACAGTCAATGTCATTATGGATATTATATATCAATCTTCCAAAACAGGTGTAGGTTATGTTAGCTCTTTATAAATTGGGGAACTTGGTCGCCTAGTCTTTATCTTTAAAATTAGGAAAAATTACGAGAAAGGCGAATGTTTGTATGCGACTTCCTTTAGGTGTTCTAACGAACCCAGAAAAACTTCGTATATCGCGGAAACTAACTTTTTAACATTAATTCTTTATCCTCAACTTTTAAGAAAACTGGTGTGCCTTTGTGATATGTTTATAGCTTCGTAAATATTCCATAAATATTTTCATACACGACATCGTTTACCACGTGTGTTCATACATTTTAAACTGTCGACAAATAATTACATAAATCATTATGTTTTGTCTACGGCGGTTCAGTATCTTTTTGCCAAGTTTCATTAATAACATTGTCAGTTACTACGTGGACAGGAGTTATGGCTATTTAGCTTCAGTTTATATGCATGCAGGTTTTAAAATTGTCTCATATATTATATTTTTATATCTGACCTAATTGTACTAAAAACACACTTTTACACTGTTTCTTTTTTATGTATTGTGTTCTTGGCTTTATACTAATAAACGGCTTCCGGCGACTTTCCTCACGTCATAATATGTTCATCTTGCGGACGGCTGTCCGCCGATGCGTTTGTCGGTACGTGGTCACCACTCGAGAACTTTTCTGCTCCATCGGCCGTCACGAGCCATAGCAGAGCCAGGGCACATATGCCCTGCCCACGGCCACTTCAGCTGGCAAATCCGTTGGGCTATGTCGGTCTAACCTTCATTCATCTGCGAATCTCATCATTTCTTAATCGACCTCGATGAGAATTACCAAGCATAGCCCTCTCCATTGCACGCTATGCGAATTGGAGCTTGTTTAAAAGACCAATAGTCAGAGAGCACGTCTCATTTCCACATCTTTTTATTATAATATCAATGTTTAATTCTAATATTTTATTTTTTGTAGAGCAATAGTGAAAATTGTGTTGAACATAGAAGATCGGGACCGACATAGCCCAGTGGAGCAATGTGAATTAACTTCCAGTCGTTCCCCTTAAAAGCGAGAGAGATATTTTACCATAATTATTTTAAGGCTCTATCCGTACAATACAGTACGTGAATCGACAATTATCGACTATGATCTCTTACAGATTATACATCAACTGGACTATGATTTAAACTAAGCATGAGATAAGAAAAAGTATTTATTTTTCTTTATAAGCACTAAAATTAAAAGATTTCGTTTACAAAAATATAGGTTTAACATATTGAATAAAACTGTTATAACGTTAAATGTAAGTTAGAAAGAAACATGCGTGCATTGTCGTGATCCCATTGATACTTTACTTCTCGGTTCATTAGTTTCGAATGCAGCATATAAATACCGCTTGAGAAATCTTGTGATAGCATCAGAGAGTTTTATACATTAGCCATTTGACGTCGAAACTTCATACTTTAATGAATAATTCATTCCACGACGAATCCGCTGAGACGAGCGATTGTGACAAATTCAACAAGTACGTATCAATATATTCGATTCTGTCAAATAGTTATTAATTTACGATCGAGAAGCGTTTTGTTATTGCAGCGTTAAAAATAATTCGTTTTTAATGGTTTTATGACATTTTATGCCAATAAGAATATTAACTAAAATTAAGCAATTTGCAAAATTCGCGCTGGCTTCGCGCGTTCCTTTGCTAAATGCAAACACACTTTCGGCAATGAGACTACCGCTACACCAGATATAGAAATAATATCCGTCACATTAATAATGATAGATTTTAGAAACGCGAATAAAATCCTATGTCATTAGTTCAAATTCTAACAATTTTTTTGTTCAATTATATATTTTATCGCGTCAATAATTAATTTCATGTCTCCCATTGGCTGTCAGAAAACTGTTCATCTAACGCGGTTTCCACTTTGATTTGAATTTTTGTCTGTCTGTCTGTCTTTTGGCCGCGCGTTTTGCCACAACTACTGAATGAATTTCAACGAAACTGGGCACGATTTCCAATAGAGACTGGAAAGATAGGACACTGCGTGTTTTTAATACCGATATTATGAACTCAGTTGTAGATAATCACTTAACCCGTAGTCTAGTTCAGAAATCACAGAAATCATAAACGCTCGGTTTTAGGGCCAAGTAACTTGAAATCCATAATGTATAAAAACCTTTGAACTTACGTTTCACCTTAAGCTGGTGTTTATCTATAGTAATATTATAAAGCTGAAGAGTTTGTTTGTTTGTTTGTTCGTTTGAACGCGCTAATCTTAGGAACTACTAGTTCGAATTGAAAAATTATTTTTGTGTTGGATATCCCATTTACCCAGAAAGGCTATAGGCTACGACCAATAGGGGCTGAGCAATAATAAGAAATGTTTCAAAAACGGGAAAAATATTTTTTTTTTGAGAGTTTCCGTTGCGTCTTTTGTTATTTCTCTTCTCAAGACATTTTTAACTATAGTCTTTTAAAATATCTCTATCCACTTTTAAAATAAATATAACATCTTTATTTTACTGAGAATTTTCGAAAAACAATATAATAAATAATAGTTATGTAATAGCCCACGGGATATTTAGCGTGAACTTGGGGAGGCCTCTGTCCAGCAGTCGACTGCGATAGGCTGAATCGAAGCGAATATCCACGAAGACTGCCTAACATTGAAATAAAAATTGTACCACACCCCACAATCGTTATTACAACACGAACTGGGTCCTTTTGCTAACTATCTAATATCTAATGATTTCGCTAGGGAAATCTGTTCATATGTAAACATGTTACATGACAGGCTAAATTAGTAAACACATTTAGCATGGGTTTTCGTAACACAGTAATACTCCGTGTATGACCGTTTCATACTTGAAATAAATTATAATCGACGAATGATTTGAATGTAATACGATTAGTTATGTAAGTTGAAATTCTTGTTAATTAATAAGACATAAATAGTTAATTTAATTCTAAACATATTCATAAATATGTATAACAGAAATGGAAAGTGAGCAGTAAATAAAATAGGTATGTAAGTCCCACCCCACCAGAAAGGACCATCATGTATTCTAATAGCATAAAGTTATATGTCATAACCTTTTTTAAATGTTCCTATTAGAATATAATACAACTAATATATTTAACACAAGGGTGACATAAACACTCATACTTCTAAGCAGCGATTCGGAGTCTGGACAAGAGAGGAGCTAATTAGGTGTAAACTCGATGCGCTTTCCAAATTGAATGTAGATTAAATATTAATTTCCAAGAACAATGTAATCGCTTTAGTTGATGCGTATGCGTATCACTACATATTATAAAAAAAAATCCTCCATCGAGTCTATCTGTCTGTCTCTTTGTTCATAATAAACTCAAAAACTACTATACGGATTTTCATGCGGCTTTCACTAATAGTAGATAGATTAATGAGGAAGGTTTATGTTATATACATATATACATATACCCCGAGCGCTGCTGGGGTGGGCAGCTAGTTCAGATTATAAGACAGAAAAACGAGAATTTCTAAATCCAAAAATAATATACAATTCTTTTAAATTAATTGCATAGTTTTTAACGAAATCCTTAGATGTAGGTACATACGTGATAATTTATAAACTCTCCTATTTCTTCTCCAACGACGTCATAAACAGAAAATTCAAATTATTATAACATTTGACAGAGTGAAACAATTTTAATGAAATAAAGACTAAATATTATCTCTGGATTCTCTGGATATGCTTTATGAATTTCATGCTGTTTTTTTAAGCTACACTTAGCTACGAAGCGTGTTCAATCAGAAACGTTTTTACTAAAACGTAAATATAATTATAAAAAAAAAATAGACAAGTGAAATTTACAAGTTTATTATATAAAAATATATACAGAATACACTTATACAGATGTACATTTAAATGTACGCAGTTAAAACATCTATTTGTTTAAAACTTACGTATTAATTTATAAAAGCGGTGGCATGAAACAATTACAAAACTTACAAGTCAAGTGCAAATATTCAAAGCAAACAACCTGACAAATAGAAATAAAAATGCATCTTAACTTAACGCAGTAGAATTCAAACTTGTCAGACATCGAATAATGAGTTGTCGGACAATACGATTAAGTATAATACCCTCGGGCTTGCTCTGGACCGTATTTAAACAATGGACGTTTAAAAAGGGTACAATTTGTGCTTTTACTTGCAAATCGTTATTAGTCTTAGAATATACCTGCCTTCAACTAACTGTTACGAGATGTGAAGTAAGATCACGAAAGTCATTAAGTATTGTACACGGAGCTGTACCTTGACTGTGGCTTGATATGCACAGATAACTGGAATATCTGTCAATTAAGTGTAAAAGCAATTGAGTCATAAGCAACAGCCTTAGAGACGCAACGAGTCTTCTTGTCTTCGACGTGACTTCAGCGCTAACATGTGATGGTTACATAGGATGGTTAGTACATTATCGTAGGACATATTAGTACACCTTACTTATTGAGTACAGTACAGTGCTTACACAAGGTTATTTCTTGCTTGCTTGGTAAATCTAGTAGCAACCTCATCGTCGTTGGGAGTCGCTGGACTGTTTTGAAATTGTTTCCATAGATGCACTGTGAGCAATGACATGTCACTGAGAGTGAATTCAAATGATCTCTTGAAGTAGATTGGTATTTCATTTTTAAAATGCATTCATTTTTTAATAGGAAAACAAACAGGACAAGGACAAACAGGACAGAACAAGAATAGGACAACCGATAAGACCTCTCTCTACCTTGGGGCATGATTATAACACACGTGCATCTAACCACGTTTTACTTTCTTGAAGTCACGTAACAATTTCGTTATTTATAAAAATAATATAAAGTACAACAGTTTTAATATAATAATAGTAAATAATATTTATTGAATAAATTAACAGTATTTATTTCTATTAATAATATTTATTTCTATTAATTTAAATTTTATTTGATATGGCGAAAACTTTGGTAAGCAATATCAATTTTTATTGAAAAGGTTTGAAATTAATGCTTTTAAACTACTATTTAAACTGGAAAAAATGTTATAGTAAAATATATAAAAATATTAAATTAAAATTTACTTTATTGCGAGTAATTTTAAAACCAATATTCAATCGTCATCATTACCGCACCGCTTCGGAAATATAATCATTTGGAAAGAAAAAATAAACTGCCTACCCATCAGTAATACTTATGCATCGAATTTTCGAGAACTACGTAAACAATTCAATGAATACCTACAGTACCTACTCGTATACCTTAAAATAACGTTATAGTAGATGGCGTTGTGTTACGAGAGAACTAAAAGTCAACCCTCAATATCAATAAATGACGTTGAATTTTTATTTGTGGTATCAAGATTTACAGTTACAGGATGTAATGGCGCCTTGATTGTCGGTATATAATTTGCTAAGGTGTGTCAAATTATTTGAATGTTGAAATGGCATGGGGTATGGTTCTTGGGTATTGTTCACTCATTCAAATTCTCAATTCTATTGTAGTCTTTTTTGTGTAGTTTTTTAGTTTTTTATTAAAAATCTTTATTCCACCACTTCATATAACAAAGACCTAACAACAACGTAGGTGAAATAGTTTAAAACGACAAAATATTCTTTCAATTTTCGATAGAAATAAATAAATATAATTGTATTGTTTTCGATTTATAATAGACATGACAAATACTATTCACCAATTATGTAACTGAGTTTACCAAAGCGTGTAATATATCATTATATAGTATATAATTATTAGCGTATCCATTGAAGCTTTTAGAGAATTAAGATGTAATTATTATATGTTGTATAATATCAATATCCGTAACGGTACCAATATTAGCATTTTATCGGTGCAGTCGTAAATCGTGAAACAATTGCGAAAGCTCTTCAGCTAAGTTCAATAGCAGCGTATGCGCAAACCGTGCAGCACGGACGCAGTGCCCGACGCACGCGCAGACAGCCAGCACGCGCGACTGACAGCGATTTGAAAATCGAACTCGCATTTTGACACTTTCGATATACATTTTTTTTTTATTAAACATAAAATATATACCAGTCTCTTTAACTAGGATTTTTTGGTGATTTTTTTTTGTGATGAAAATAAATTTTCGAATGTGCTGTGTTGTGAATGTGTTTGGTGATTTTTCAGCGGTATGAGCGCTTCATTTGATTTTGTTACAGGTAATGTAGATTATTATTTATTTTTTTTGTTTTCTTAATACATCCTTATGTAAATTATTATTAAACTTGATTTACTCAACATTAAACACACAATATTGTTTTTTCAGAATAAATTATTACATTTATTTTCTTATTAAAGGTGTATAATTACTGATTCAAATATTTAATTATAATTATTAAGCAAGTAAACTTCTTACATAATTTAGAGGCTGAGATAAATTATTTTATTATTGGTTATAATTTAAGGTCATTAAATAAATCGAGAGACAAAATATTTACCTAAACTAATTAATTATGTAAATTTTATTGTATTGTGGATATAAATAATTAGTTTTAATGTTTTATATATTAGATAAATTAAAATACGGCCATAAATTTAGTATGTAAATAAATAAAAGCAGTAAATGTCGTAGTTTATCGTAAAAAATATCATGAAGATGTGATGTGATAATACGTAAATGATTAAATAGAAATATAAATTTATAAGTAGATATTTATAATCGGATCCTATTTAAGGTAATTTGTCTACAACAATAATTATAATTTTTCTTTTATAATAGTTATGGAATACAAAGTAGATAAATTAAAGTTAAGAAAATATATTTAATTTCTAAGCAGTAAGTATATAACAGGATTGTGAATATATATAGATATATATGCGACACTATATATATATATATATATATATATATATATATATATATTGTGTCGCAGAATATTCATATTCTAACGGATATTAATTTTTATTATATCCTAAACTTAACAGATTCTCTGTCTGACGGGATTTTAATTATTTTTGCGTCATGTCTGGCTGTCCTTTTTTTAACAATTGATAAATAAATAAATAAAAATAAATAAATGTGTTTACGAAACCACAACACTGGAGTAGAAAGAAGGATCACTTCCAACTGCGGCAACGACCCAGTCAACTTTACTCGTATATGGAAAAAAAAAAAAAAAAAAAAATATATATATATATATATATATATTTATATATATATATATTTTTATATTATATATATATATATATTTATATATATATATATATATATATATTTCATTTATTAGCTGTTAATTTAAGTATATATATATCGCAAAATCATTTTATAGAAATTATATTCGAATTGCCGATGATTTAAATGCATATATATTTGATCAATAATTTCATAATCAATAAACATCAATAAATTTCACCAATAATAAAACATCTCTTGCGATGCCGTCTTCTTCGATTTACGATTATTTATTTATTTATAATTTATTTTACACTACAATATTAAATTGTACAAACGGCGGGCTTAATGTTAAAAGCATTTTCTGCCAGCCAACCTTAGGACGTACAAGAGGTAACGTTTTTAAGAGTGCAAAATCATACTGAGCAAATTAATTTACAAAAAAAGAAAAATTAGGTATTACTTTAGGTGCTCTCCGAGGTATGGTGGGGAAACACAAGAACGCAGACTAGAAACAAATATTTGTACAAATACAAATATCTACCCCGAGCGGGAATCGAACCTCCGACCGATAGTGTTGAGGTGGCCATTCGCACCACTACACCAGAAGGGTTATCGTTAGGTTACCTGAGGTGAATATATACATATATTGTATTCACTTCAGGTAATATTATATTTATTTAATTATTATTTTTATATAGTATTTTTACATAAATATTTAATTTAGATATTGAATTTTTTTTAAATTATTTATTGGATTATTTAAATTTATTTGTATTATAATTGTTAAAATGAAATGTTGTTACTGTTATTTTTATTATTTTATATAGGTACAAAAATACTGTGGAATTATTATAATAATGTTTTTTGTAATCAACTCAACTAACGCATTGGGCTCCCTGTAATGTTAGATATAAGTTTTATGTATTAAATAAATAAATAACTTAACGCTTTCTCAGTAGGATAAGAATTTTTAAAAACCCACACGCCATGAGTACAAACGCCCTGATCACGACAAAGATGTGTATGAACTATATAAATCAATTGAGTAGGGATTGATTTTCATTACCATGAGTTATAAGTATCGGCTGTCCATGATAATCACCGGGATAGAAGGCTTTACGTGCTCTCCGTAACGGCGGGGAGACCCACATGGACGTACCAGACCGTGACCGGAAACAAATATTTTTAAAAATACAAATATCTGGTCAGAGCAGGAATCGAACCCGCGACCGCTGGCATTAAGGTGACCACTCTCAATCCATCACTACACCAGAATGGTTGTTCAAACTTTCGTTATTATAATATTAGTAGACTTATTTATTAGTTCATTAGAGTTAACCTAAAAAGGAATCAAATAATTTTGATCACCTTTCCGAGTTGAGTAAATAAATAATATTATCCATATTAAGTAATAAACTTACTTCTAAAGAAATTTATTTCGAAATACAATTATTATTCCGTATCGTTTACAATAAATCAATGCTGTCGAAGCTACCGCTACTTACATACGTAAACATATATATACGAGTAAAGAATTACCTCAAATAAATGTACGAACTAGGGAAATACATCGATCAGCGTGAACATTTTAAATAAGCAACGGCTAGACAATTTCAAGATCAAAATACTTATAAATCAACCCGAGTCGACTCCCAGCAGGCCGTACGCTGAAATGTTGATGACTTACCCTCCGAGCGCGACACAAGTTATAAACTTCAGCGGGATTATATTTTTATGTTCCAGAAAAAGAGAAGTGTTTTAGAAAAAAGTATATGTTCTCAGTAACTAGGTTATTTGAGTTGTTTTTGTTATAACTAGATTTAATTAGTTGTAATTAAATTTTACTGTTAGGTTAAGGTTTTAGATAGAACACACTTTGAAGATTATTAAAGATTATTATTTTAATTTATTTGATTAAAATTTATAAAACGCTGTCTGAGATTGAATCAATTTGTATCATTTAAAATAATAATAATGTTATAAGATGCTCCACCAGTGGTTGACAGGTTGTTTAAAAATCTCTTCTGAAACATGCATTCTTACTACGTTTTCCTTTACCAACGAGAAGAAATAAAAATATTTGATAAATATATAAAAATAAAAAATAAAATACTTACCTATATATTCATTGACATGAAAAAAAAAAAAATTTCCATCAAAAAAAAGTTTTGTGCCATGACTGTCCAATGTTTGTATATAGGTTATATAATTTTCCTTGCTTACTTTGGGGGACCAAAAGAAGAACATTTCGCAGCGGGCGAACTCACATAAAACATGTACTATCAAATTAATTTGTAATGTAAATTCCGGATTCTCTTTTGCTTTGGATGAATCGATTACTTTTATTAGATTTTGTAATGTGAACTTATTTTAATTTTTGGGTTAATGGCTTTAGTTGTCCCAATATAAAATAGTCTATTTCGCCAATTTACAATAATAATTGAAGAAGACAAATAGAGTATTGATCGGTGTAGTCGATATTACAGATTCACCTACCATTTTTAGACGGCTTCCTTTTACTCCAGTAGGTACCTTAAACTATACAAAGTTGACGTTTCGAGTATTTTCTTTAAAATTGTGTAATTTTAATATTTCAATGACATCAACGAGTGTAACGTAGTTTAATGGTAACTTCATAAAAATGCCCGTGATACAGATAAAAATATAGCACGTTGATTTCCAAATTTAAATATAATCAACTAACGGCCCGCCCCGGCTGCGCCCGGGATATGTATCTAAACCTTCCTCATAAACCACTCTATCTATTGGTGAATACGACATGAAAATCCATGCAGTAGTAACAGAGGACTTTGTTTTATAAAATTCAGTGATAAGTAACTACTGAACACTGCTGTCCGTAATAAAAGTAACATAAGTATCTCACTCACCATTACCTAAATATTTGAAGAAAGCGACTTGAAATGAATTGAAATTCGGATTTAAGAACCAAAGTTCATTTTTATGAAGACGTAAAATTTTCTTAAGTTACGATTATTGGTGATAAATATGCATTGACTAAGCTCGTATTATAGATAAAGTTTTTTACGATGTAAATTTAATTTGAATTTGTTATCTATCGCAGTAGTGAGTTCTTTTAAGTGTTGGGATAATTAATTTATGAAAATTAAAGGTATATAACCTATTTGTAGTTGGTTAAAAAGACACTTTTGTTTAACGTGTTATATTTTGATATCTCGTCTCTAAATGACGCAATATTCATATATTGTTTTATATCCTGATATATATACACGTAATGGAGACAAGTCACAAATGCGCTCACCCATGTTTGATTCTTAATATCTATTTTGTCATATTTTTTGTATTAGAGAAAAAGTTAAGATAGACAACGTTAAATCTAGACTCGTCCTAATTCGTCTTGAGTCGTTGAATGCCTTACACTGTTGGATGTCATCTTGCATGGATCTCCAACATTCTTCAGAGGTGACCCGGACAGTCCCCATGGAGGAGAAGTCTGGCCTTTTCGCCGAGGCCAGCCTGTCGCTGGAGGGATCCTGTTGCCTGCAGATCCGGGACCCTCCAATTAAAGCGGCTGAAGGCTCCCGCAGGGGTTTAGTTACGTTACGGTATTTTACTCCCAAAGTGCCGAATCCGACATAGGTCTGGGACTGCCTGCCCGGGCGTCCTGGATATCATCCGTAAATGGATTCCCCTGCGTCACAAAAAAAATGGATCTTCAACATTCGCTGTGTTAGGACACTAAAAACCAACTGAAACTCGCGACTCTTAACATAATCTGTCTACCTGGTTGAGAGACTACCACCGCACTTTTCGGTATAGAGTCACTATTCCAATACTTCGGGGCAAAAAGGCAACAGAACTGTAATATATATTATTTAGAAAGTAAATGAGGTTCTATAATTTTTTTTAAATACACAATATATCATTTTAAAATGTTTCATGGATGGAACGTAATGCTTTAAAATTACTTGTACTGTACTGTACTGTATCAGCCTGTAAACAACCCACTGCTGAGCGAAAGCCTCTTCTCCATGTAGAAGAAGAGTTAGAGCTTAATCCACCACGCCGTTCCACTGCGATTAAGCGGATAATTTCCATACCATAAATAACGATCGCGATCGTTATCAGGTGTCTATTATAACAACCGGGACCAACGGCTATACGTGCTCTCTAAGGCACAGTGGGGAGACCCACAAGGACATACCGGAACCGGAAACAAATATTTTTACAAATAAAAAAACAATGTACCTACAAATACACTGTGGATTAACCTCTAGTCATTCCCCTTAAAAGCAAGAGAGATATTTTACCATAATTATTTTAAGGCTCTATCCGTACAATATAGTATGTGAATCGACAATGATCGACTATGATCTCTTACAGATTATACATCAACTCGACTATGATTTAAACTAAGCATGAGATAAGAAAAAGTATTTATTTTTTCTTTATAAGCACTAAAACTAAAAGATTTCGTTTACAAAAATATAGGTTTAACATATTGCATAAAACTATTATAACGTTAAATGTAAGTTAGAAAGGACGGTTTTTTTAACGGTCTCGTATTCGATTTCGACTCGGGGCAGATATTTATATGTACAAGTATTTGTTTCTAGTCTGGGTGTATTTCCTTGTGGGTCTCCTCACCGTGCTTCAGAAAGCACGTAAAGTCGGCGGTCCCGGTTGTTATTATAGACATCTGATAGCGACCATTACTCTTGGTAGGCAATTTATACGACTACCCAGAGTGGAGCAACGTTGTAGAACGTATGTAAAGAAGAGGCCTTTGACCAGTAGTGTAACGCTTACAGACTAATTTAATTCCGTTCAGAAACCATAATTTAAAAACGTCCTCTCTACGTTTTGAGAATTGCTGGAGATAATATAAATAATTATGAAATAATTAAGCCTTTACCCTTTTGTGTAATATAATTATATTGTGCAGTAAGGAATTAATAAAATAACCGCTCTCGTGTCCGGGCAATGACCTTTTAGTTTACCAACTGCACAAAACTGCCCAATGCGTCTCACGTTTTGTTACATAATTTTCCACCGGTGATAATGTAATATACGTTAATTAACCTGTAGTTACATTAAAAAGTTAGCAGGTGTACTTCGCGTACTAATGCCCGTATCGAAAAAAAAGTTGACATGAGCAATATATCCATAGCGACCATTACAAGGACACGGGCGCTTGCGGTTATTGCGGTTAGTTTGTAAACTCTTGTCAACTAGTAGTTGACATGGACAGTGGAGCGGATAATGTATACATGTGTGTATATACATAATATGTATGTTAATGATTAACGGCGCTCTCTGTGTGTCTCACATGTCATGCACTACTAGACAGACTTGGCAACCAACTCTACAATGCTCAAGTAAGCTATTACCTCTTAGAACTATTAGCATTTATCAAGAAGTTTAATTCTGAAATCTATAAATACAATTGTGAGGTTACCTACATTTCAGCCATATTTTTTTCCAAACTTAAGTCAAAATAGTTCCCTTAGTACCTTCTGGGTGATACCTTCATAATATGTAGTCTGAAAGAAATGGCTATATTAGTCATAAGTTTGAGCGTTGTACTACACAATTAGTATATTAATATAATACAATAATATTATAAATCAATAAAATAATAATTAAACATATAAATCGACAATTCAATTACTAATCAAATATTAAGTTCAAAAATAATGACAATGAAGCATCGCAGAAACACAAGTTTATTAACACAAAATAAATAAATATCATACATTAATATCAATATGAAATTCAAAAGATTTACGTTCTAAAATATCCCACAGAAACACACAACGTCATAAGTAACTCAGCAACAGGAATAGCTACGAACCTGTGCCCGGAACAATAAATAACTTCTTTTTGTGCATTGTTTACTTAGTAACAGCCCGTGGGGTCCATATTTGCATGGATTTAGACGTATCCATATCAGCAACTAAACTCGATCACGCAATAAACGATTTTATTCCAAAGCTAAAAGGAATGAGAATTACATGAACTATTTGGCAAGAAAATTGCTGATCTGGCAAACAAATATGTTATGCTACACGTGACGCAATAGTGAAAAGAAAATTACGTTAAGAAAAGCGTAATAGGTACTATGAAATGAAATAGCTTTTATAATTATGTTTAATATAAAATTTTATTTTATTGATTGTAATGGAATAGTAAAAGATGAAAAGACGATTTTAAAATATATGATCTTGAAGTGATTGAAATTAAATTACAGATCAAATTGATAATTGTGTTGATTTTAACGTCAATGCATATCTAGTAGTTAAATTTTATATGAGATTTCGATATGAAGCCAAACTTTTACCGCTTGGAATTAAATCTTGCGAAAAGCCGAGCTGAAATAAACTGAATCAGCCTGTAAACATCCAAGTAATGGGCAAAAGGCCTCTTTTTCCATCTAGAAGAAGGGTTGGAGTTTAATCCACCACTCGTCCCACTGCGGGTTGGCGGATAATATCCCTACCATGAGTAACGATAATTACCAGGTGTCTATAATAACAATTAACAACTGGGACCGCCGGCTTTACGTGCTCTCCGAGGCACGGTGAAAAAACCCACAAGGACATAATATACTCAGACCGGAAACAAATATTTGCACCAATACAAATATCTACCCCGAGCGAGAATCGAACCCGCGTCCACCGGCACTGAGGCGACTACTCACACCACTACACCAAAGTCCAGAAAGGTCATCAAGGTTCGAAAATCTACTAGAAATAATTTATTATTTATTTTATTTAAACCTTAGAAAAGTTTAAAAACTGCCCCGACTTAAGGTAAGGTCAGATTATGTTCTTCTCAGTCAGTTCTAAATTTATTTTTTAAGCTCCTACTAAATTTTTACAACCCGATCAGATACTATTTAGTTTTAGCCAAATATACACCACTATTGTTTCAATTTTAGGGACCATTGTTTCATGGAAAAAAGGTAAGATAGCTATCTTCTTTTATAGGGAATCTCCAAATTTTATTGCGTGGCATGTAACATAAAGTTTTGGCCATCTAACAATCGATAAAAGCGAAAATAATTCGGGAATGTTGCCAGGTAGATGAATTATTGTACGAAATTTATCAATAGTGCATGTACTCGTACAAAACGTTTGTAATTTATAATACGTGTTTATAATACTAATATGAATTGGTTGATGATTTGTATTTAACTATTTCGGCCTTCGTTGATGGAGATGGTGCTATTGACTTACATACATACATCTCTTCTAGGAATCATAGGTGTATTAACTTTGATACGGCAACACAGTTAAGCAGCAAGAGTCAAGCTATATATAAATTATAAAACACTGCAAGAATATATATTCCTCTATATTATACAATTAGGGGCATTATAATATGGGAGGAGCCCTGTTCCGAGGCCGAGAGGGCCATTTTAGAGGAGACACGAGCAGCCGAAGAGGGGCAAAGAGGCATGGAAACGGGAGACAAACGCACAATCAGGTGGCCACATACGTGGTATTAAGTATACCATATTACTAGCAGCTTAGGTAGGGCATGGCTTATTAATATGTATGTAGTGTAAAGTTAGTCTGTCTTTTAAATTTTATAAAATACTAATTGGAATTTAAAAATTCCCCCAAAGTTAGAGACTTTTGCATTAGAAGTTAGGTATAGTATTATATTATTTGTATCTATGTGTGTATACATTATTATGTAGGTATATATTATGTATTTATATATCGTATAATTATGTATTTATTATTATATATTATATTTTTATTCACAATATGTTTACTTTGTACACACTAATTTTTGCGACTCTTTTACAATTTTCCTGTGGCAGGACTACTGGAAGAGATTCCATCATGGGATAAGTAGTGCCTTTGTACCAGCATTGTTTATAAGTGCTTTTTCCTATTTGTATTCTAGTGTGCATAAATTGTTAAATAAATAAAATAAATATAGTTTGTGAATGTATGAGACGTATCAACGAGACAGGCAAAAAACATTTACGATATTTATTAAGGAAAATTATAAAGAAAATGACACAAAAGTAAACTCATGATGATCTGAGCCTATAACTAACAAAGTAATATTCTTTGGTAACGAACGTCCCAGATTGTTAACATTATTATCTCAATGAGTTTTTTTTTTCTCTAATGTTATGACCTACACATGTTACCGATTCAGTATCTCTAAGAGTGTAACTCCATTTGTTCAAATGACTTTCCACATTATTAATGTTCACACTCTAAAATACTTTCATAAAACATTCCGAGCTCGAGCGATTTGGGAACAAATACTTTTAAGCCAGACCAAAATTAGAAAAGAAGTTAAAGATATAAGTGACGAACAATAAGATCTTTCAGCTGTTCAATATAACTAATAATATACCGTATCTTTTGCCTAAAATTGGACTAATTATATGTATAACCATATGGAAAATAGTAAAAAATGCAGCGAAAAAAAAAAGGTTTAAAATATATAAAAAGTACTTTTCTACATATCCGTATTAATATCAAAATATCCAGACCAAAATTAGAAAAGAAGTTAAAGATATAAGTGACGAACAATAAGATCTTTCAGCTGTTCAATATAACTAATAATATACCGTATCTTTTGCCTAAAATTGGACTAATTATATGTATAACCATATGGAAAATAGTAAAAAATGCAGCGAAAAAAAAAAGGTTTAAAATATATAAAAAGTACTTTTCTACATATCCGTATTAATATCAAAATATGTATATGAAAAAAGTTATTTCTAATTTTAAAATAAAGAAAGAAATAAGAAATAAAATCAAAACGTACTCTATTCAATGAGGCTTTAAAAACAAATTTTCGAATCAAATCTTTAATTTTAAGCGTTGTTATAAATATTTTATTTCGATATGCTTTATTTTTTCTATTTTTTCGGTCACAAGTTCCAAGAAATAGGGGCAACAATAGGTTCTAACGAAAACAATAAACATCGGAGTGGAAACCGCATCATAAAACATATATCTCACCACTGAACGAAATAAAATATTGTGCAACATTTTAAAGTTAAAAATTATACTATATGTAACATTATTAGTTATAAGCCTCTTTTAAATAATATTTTTAACAAACTAAACATTACTTTTTTAATAGAAAATTATCTTTCGTAATTTAATCTAAAGCACATTATTCTATTATTGTTGAGAATTTACTAGTTCAATTAAGAAAAAAAATCTCGAATAATTTTGAAAAAGTTGATAGTATTGCCAAACACGTCGTATAAATACCTGTAGATATATAAACATATAAAAAAAAATACCAAACTGCTCAAAACCTTTTTACTAGAATCTAGTCTCTGGTGTGAATAAACAACACATAAGCTTTTTGCCCACTTATTTATTACTAGAGTATCTTTAAATAATAAATAAATAAATATTAACCAACAATCACACCACGTTAACCTAACCCCGTGCTAAGTTAGTAAGAACTTATGTTACGGGTACTAGGAACGGAAATAAATTTAAGAAATTTATATAAATACATATATACACGTCCATGATCCGGTGCAGACATCTATATTCGTCATACAAATTATCTGCACTTGGTGGGATTCGAACCAGCGATCGCTGCGTAAATTGTCCAGTTGCCTGACCACTCGACCAGCCGGCCGTCAAATTAATATGATCACTTGTTTATAGTTTGATATTATGTAACACTTTTTTTTTCGATCAACTTTAATTTGATCAAAATGAAATGCTTGTTGACATTATTAAATATTTCATTAATAATTTTGTCTATTCAGTACATCTAAATTATTATTAACTAAATAGCTTTCGAGCTGAATCAACAAACGATCATCATTAAATCTAATTCAGTGACAAAGTCGTGTTAAGTCAACTTCAAAACAGTCTAACTAAATAGATAAATTATGCCCAATTTACACAATGCAATGGAAACTTGTGTTCGGTTACAAGTTATAGGTAATAAATTGTCGATAGACCTCTCGCCGCAAGCGCAGTAATTGATAATTCATTTGATTTATAGAACAACTAGAAACAATATCAAGAACAGAAACGTTGTGACTTTGTCACCTAAACTTATAGGAAATTTCATATTAGATGATAAAACGTTAGTTCAAAGTTGCATAATAAATTCTATAAAAGCTAACAGCTACACAAGACATCAACTTACTGTATTTCTGTTGTATGATAATTTCTATGTTAAAGATATTTTATATCGGTTAGTCCATACTATACATACATATTTTAAACACAAATCAAATTACCAGAAGTTAATTTGAAGAACTACGCCTCGGAGATCACGTAAAGTCATCGGTCCAGGTTGTTATCATAGACATGTTAAAGCGACCGTTCTTAAGGTTGGGAAAAATATTCGCCAACGCGCAATGGAGCAGTGAAGTGGATTATGCTCCAACTATTCTTCAATATGGAAAAAAAGCTTTCGCCCAGTAGTGGGACGTTAACAGGCTGATTCGGTTCAATCTGAATAAATTTTCACTGATGGAATAGGCTTGAAGGCCAGTATTAGCTACACCAACCATTAAGAGTTCATACAAATAATAATTTATCTTTTACGATTAAAATTAACCTGGACCACCTGGACCACCTGGAACCTGGATAATAACCAGGGCCTTACCTGAAATCTCTTAATTTATTTCAATTTGATGATTCCTCAATACAATTGAAGATAATTAAAATAGTAATTATTATTGACAAATGCTACTAAATCATTATTTCCCTGTCAGATCGCATTGTTCAGCTAATCACCAAAACACGTAAAATTTTGCAATTTACATTTATATGTTCATCAAAGTTCAAACAGGTTAAATCGTAATGCCAACTTTAAGTTATTTGACATTCTGACAGATTTACACTTAGCGATGTCAGAAACTGACACAATCACATTTAGACAATCATCAGAACACTAAATAATCACTTTGAAATTTATGCACGTACCTTAAAATTAGTCACTGTTAATTTTTGCAAGGAAATAATTATGAAGTACTAAAAATTCGACTAACCACACGTAAAAGGAAAAAATGTGTTTCTTGTTCGCGTCTACGTCCGATGATAGCGCGTTAATACTTTTCTCATAATTATGTTTTTTATAATTTTATTAATAAAATCTATAATACTTTATTTTTTTATTTTAACACATATACATATACAAACACAAAAACATTTAAAAAAAACATTATTCAAATTAATCCGTTCGCTAAAATATTTATTAATTTTCACAGAGAAAGTTAGTTAATATAGTACAAATGAACTATTTTGAAATTGTAAGATCTACAAAGTCAAACAAAGCTCAAATGCTTAAGAAGAGTGGTAGCAAGTTCTATGATTATTTAGGTTTAAAAAAAAGTGTACGGAACAACAAATCAATACTCGTAGTTAAAAAGTATAGATATTTTTTAAATAATGAACTCAAATAGAAATGGATTACGTTACCTTAAGCAAAAGGTGGAAGTTCCAGACAATTAATAGCAGCGTTTTTGTGTCGATATCTTTAAAAAAAATCCTTAGTAAGGAACCTACATGTCTCTTCAGAAATTATAACCTTTATTATAAAAGTGCCTTGTCCCAGCAGTGGGATATATGTATTCGGTTAACATTATTTCTAAATCTTATAGTTGAAATAACCTAAAGACTGTAAATTCAAGATCTAGACCTACTTTGTCTGTGTCATAGTGTCTAATAATATCTCAAGTTTATGTGTCGCATGCATTGTCACAGTTAAACCGACCCGCTGACCAAGGTAACAGCTCATAGATCTTCCACCAGCTGACTCAATATTATTAAAAACAACTCAATAAATTTCACCCTTTCTAAAAATACCCGTCGAGAGATATGAGTCACACCATGGGAACAATACCCTATTAGTTTAGCTACAAATGGGTTCTCTCTACGGCTTAATTGCTAATTTCACTTTATGTTTTCAAGAAATTTTCTACAAATATTATAAATTATTATTTCTAAATTTAGTACCTAATGAAATTGAACTATTTTATACAATGTATAAAAATATTTCTAAATTGTAAATAATTAATTTTCTAAATAATTTCTTAACGAAACTTTACTATGTAGTTTTTAAATATAAACATTTATTATTTCTTTGTTAAGGTAATAAGTATGTGCCTTATCTTGTCGAGTGTGAACTTGTTTTATCTTTGTTTCGTTAATTTTAACTAATAGCTATTTATTATTACATTATCTGGTATATTAGTTACTACTTACGTATTTTAAGACAAAAAAGAATTTTTTACTCGTTTTCTTTAAGCAAAAATTTCCCACTACTTGGAAGTCATTGGCGCCACCCAAGCCCCATTGTAAAGATCACCTTAAAAGTGTAAACAAATGTTGCACCTTACTGGGAATATTATTATACTGACCACCTTCAATGACCCAACAATACACTAAAGGAACGGTCAGAATACAGATCAGGCTAATTTGGCCTCAATATCCTATTGAAATAAATGGGAATGTTGCATGAATTAGTTTTAAAAGAACGAAGTGAGGTCAACGGGTACCCGTCTGTACAATGTCAGAGCATGTTGTTCTCTCCCATTTGACAGTAACACGACACTCCTTTGATAAGCCTTGTGTAAACAAGTGGACAAAAAAGTTGTCAAGAGCGCGCTGTCGTGCACTTTTGTCACTTTTCTTAAAAAAAAAAAAACGCAGCGTATTTAATTTATACTTTTTCAAGCCGTTGCTAATTTACAATGTCATGGCCTGTCATTTACTTTTTCATGGAAAGAATGTCTTTTGTTTGATTTTTTTTTTTAATTTTCATAAAAAAAAAACGTAGAATTTTGAAACACTTTAGATCAAACGCTTCAATACTTTTTAAGACAATACTATTTAAGCAAAATACTATTAATTACTATGTAATCGCATTATTTGTCGATTATAATCTGTTAATTCATTTTATATTTAAAATAATTATAGGTGGAAGAAAACTTAATATATACAGATATTTAGTTTATTAATTTTATTCTGTTAAAAATGTTTGATGTAACTTTTTAATAGTTGAAAAGAAATAATCACAAAAAACATTAGCATTATAAATCATCACACATTATAGTAAATGACAATTATTATATTTGAGAAATCATAGTGACACAGTGAGGAGACAAAAAGTTAAAAAGGAATATTTATTAAGCAAATAAATTTAAATTTCAAAAGACAAACCAATCACGTTAAATGTCCATCTAATGTCACTAATGACTTTTCTATAGCTACTAAATAACAACGACATTTTATAACAGGATTTATGTTTTGCGTTAACAAAGTAGCGTTTAAGCGTAGTTAATGTATCATTAAACATATTGTAGGTTCAAATAAATGTCACAAAATTACCATAGCCGAAATTGAGGTCAGATACAGTCTTCAATCTGTCACAGTGACTTATTTTGCATTGGTTATGCTAATGTCTAGAACTCTAGACCAAATGTAACATAAATGGACTTAGGCTCTTTTGTTAAATTATTGCCAGTTTTATTTAGTGTAGGTTGATGTTACTTCGAAATGCAACGCTATATTAGGCAGTTCTTAGTTAAAGGGCTTACTGCAAGTCCATTTGGGTATGCAACACCTACTCATTTGTTATTCTACCACTAAAATGCAATGGTTTATTATTCTTTAAATAGGTGATGAATGAGACCATGTACTTACCTAATCACAATGACTCAAAGACATTAGATGTCTTTGGACTCAATAAACTGATAGGTATTGTCACATTGTCTATAAGTCCTCTTACGAAGACGATGTGGTGAGAGGTGATCAATTACCAAGGACTACAAGAACTTGGATTATTAACAATGCAATGGAAATAAAATCTTGGGCATTGATGCCTATGATTTAATGATTAATTATAATCAAATCTAATTTGGTATTATTTTTTCATGTGAATACAATATAAAGTTATTTAAATAAGTAGTAAATATATTTATTTTAAACAAAAATGATAGTATTCTCACATTTAAAATACAAGGAGTAAGAATAATTAATAACAGATAATAATTGCATTACCTACTTAATGTAATAATTGCTTAGGACGAGGTAAAAATACTGGCAGCATATCTCCACTTAATCTCCATTTCGATTCAATATTTTGAAAAAAATTAACCAGCCCTGCTGTCGCTAGTGTAGCCGTGAAGTTAAAACTTTTAGAAGTTTTTAGCGCTACTATTACAAGTTGTTTTGTCTGCAAACAGCATAAACAATAATTGATTCAATAACATCCACGTAATTTTTCTCGATGAAAACTAAAGCATCAATCCACTTGGTCTCTTGACCATAACGATAAATTCCAGCGGGTTCTTTTTTTTTTTTTTTTTTTTTTTTATAATTTGATAGGCTTGCGTTTGACCACTATTTCACCTGGTGTTAAGTGAGAATGCGGTCTAGGATGGAGCACGCTTACCTAGTAATAGCCTATTCACTCGCGACTTGAAGATGCTCAGATTGTAGCTTTCGGGGAACACAGACGCTGGTAGAGAGTTCCATTCTTTGGCCGTACGCATCAAGAATGTACTAGCGAAACGCTTAGTGCGTATAGCAGGGATGTCAACCGTATAAGGGTGACGTAACGCAGAGCGTCTGGTTGTACGAAGATGGAAGGGGCAGGGGGGAATCAGGTCGTGGAGTTCCTGTGCACACTCTCCGAAGTGTATCCGATAAAAAAGCGACAGACAGGCCACCTTGCGCCGATGATCCAAGCTTTGTAGCTTAGCAGCGACCAGTGAATCATCACCGATAAGCCTCTTGGCTCGCCTCTCGATTGACTCGAGAAGCTCCAGCTGGTACTTGGCTGAGCCATCCCAGAGATGAGAACAGTACTCCATGCACGAGCGAACTTGAGCTTGGTATAGCTTTAAAAGCTGTTCCGGAGTGAAGTACTGTCTCACCTTCGAGAGGACACCGAGTTTTTTAGCAGCTGTTTGGGCCTTTTCTTCTATATATGAGCCAAAATTGAGGGTAGATGTTATAGTAATGCCAAGAAGCTCCAGATGGTCGGCTATGGGCACGGGTACACCCCGGAAAGAGGGAGTCAGGTGGAAAGGACTCCGTTTTGCTGAGAAGAGACACGCCTGGGTCTTTGAGGCGTTGAACTTGACCAGGTTAGCGTCACCCCAGTCAGAGACAGCTTTAAGGGACAAGTTCAGACGCTGGATCATGGATTCCCTCAGCGACTGGATCTCAGACCCGCCCGCTCGTGCGTTGGACACGTAACGTTCAACAACGGTGCTGTCGTCCGCATACCCAAAGATCCCAGGTTTGAGCAGGTCATTGATATGCAGCAAGAATAGCGTTGCCGAGAGTACAGACCCCTGAGGGACCCCGGCATTGATCGCCAATTGATCAGATTCGCAGCCGTCTATGACTACGCGGATCGATCGATCCCTCAGGAAGTCAGATATCCAAACACAAAGCGAGGTGGGTAGGCCGAATGAAGGAAGTTTGCTAATAAGGCCGTCATGCCAGACCCTGTCAAATGCCTTCGAGATATCGAGCGATTCTTAAAATGAATGAATGTTGATGGTGATACAATATTTTTTAATGGTTTTATTAAGAGAACCAAATATGATGGGAGTTTTACCATGCTATCTCCTATTTGCTGTGACTATATTATATTCATAATCATCATATATCGGTTGTTATAATATACACTTGATGACGATCATTAGTCATGGTAGGGAAATTATCTGCTATATCCGCAGTGGGGCAGCGTGGTGGATTAAGCTCCAACCGTTTTCCTATATCGACCTTTACCGGCTGATTCACTAATTAATTCATTCATAATTATATTCATAAAAACAATATCATTTTCGTTAATATGCTGTAGCTAAAGGACTTTTAGAAAAGAAACTCACTTTATTTTAATATTTTCTTAGACTAATTAATATTTATTTTATAATAAAAGAGACAGTATCAATACTTTAAAATTAGAGCAGATATTATCATCATTTAACACATCGCTGTCAGTTAAAAATTATATTTGACACTTAAAGTGTCACGGTTCTATGAATAAGATGAGACCACTTAATATTTTAAAGATACAGTGCCCTTAATGAATAAATAGTCTCTCTTTTTAAGCATCTTTGATGGATGCTTAGTCATACAAAGCTGATATACTCGTATTTTTCACACCCGAAACGATTACTCAGTCTGTCAAACGATAACCAATTAATTCTAAGTGACAAAGTTGAACACAATCCCGCCAGACTGATTCGAACTATATGGCTTTTAAAATAATTAAAGAATCTCCTTTAATTTTTCGCAAAACTAATTTGTTGTGGAATAAGATGACGATGCGTACAAAACAGAACAACCTAACTAATGACGTCATGCAATAATAATCTTTAAAACATTGATTCAATGTTTAAAATGCCATGAATAATTTGTGAACGTGACTTTTTCGTTGCGTTGTACAATGTACATGTAGTTTTTGATACAACGAGGTCGCAGCGGAATGTTCAAGTGGCAAATATTGTGATTCTTTGTCGGGAAAAACACTTTAAATGTCAGGAGAGATTAATGTGTTTACAAATAAACAATTAGCATTAATTTCTTCAGTGGAATCTCGAGTACTGTCCGCGAGTACAACGTTAAAAGTTCTATGTTTTAATTATAATTTATTTTACATTCCTGAAGAAAGAGGTAGATGGACAGAGAGAAATGAAAATTTATTTTTGATGTGTAATATAATTAATGTATAATAAAAAATGATGTATATCAAAATCAAAATCAAAAACAACTTTATTCAAATAGGCCTCACGAGCACTTTCGAATCGTCACTTTACAAAATTAATATTGTAGTGATTATAATTATTTTTCGTAAAAGTAAAGCTACCACCGATTCGGAATGTAGATTCTGCAGAGAAGAATCGGCAAGAAACTCCGCAGTTACTCTTTTGAAAATAATACATACACTGTGTTTTAGTACAAAATTAGTAATATCTTGCATGAAATACAGCGCCACTAAGTCCACACGTCTTTATCAGCTAAATAATCCTGCACCGAATAATACGCTTTATCTATTAATTTTTTTTTAATGAAATCTTTAAATTTATGTTGAGTATAATAAGTGGTAAGGATTAATTTCAATCGTATTAGTGAATACCAAGAAGGTGATTTATCCAAGACTTTAGTACGAGTATTGCGTGAAAATAAAAATTTTAAAAATCACAATAGGCTAAATTATATCTCTATTTAGAGCATACAACACTTAATTAAATATTATTAAGAATATTTTTAATCAGTTAACTGTTTCAATTTTGTTGGAAATTGGAATATGTGAGAAAAGAGTCGCTGGGTGAGCTGGGTGGGCGGGCAGCACTCGCTGGCGGCGCTGTGGCTGGTGCTGGCCATCCTGCTGTTCAAGACGGCGCTGCTGTACGTGCTAGAGGAGGTGTTATATTCGTTATAACATAAAATTAAATTTTTCAATGTGTCCAATTTTTTCATGACGAATATATTCGTCAAAAACAGTTAACTGGTTAATTAACGTTAAAATTGCGAAATGTGTGAAAACTAAAGATAAAAATATAAATGGCAAAGATTTATGTTATTTCGTTTTCCGTAATAAAGAAAATAAAATCAGAAAACTTACATGGCAAGATAAACGAACACTACCTAAACGATGTATTTTTAAAAGAATTTTACTCTTGGAGTTATGTCAATAATAAACCTGTACTTAAAAACCTTTCTTCATCAACAAAAGCAGTGTTACGACCAACAATGCAGATTTTAATAACCGTTTAAGGCATTTACGTTGAAATATGAACTTTATGGCTATGAAACAAATCACACTTCCTGTTCTTTTTTTTTCTACGACAACTTTACATAGAACTTTGCAAAATAAATTGTCAAACTAAATTTAACTTTAATACAATGGTAATAAGAGTTATTTACTACGATCGAAGATGTAAAGTTGTTGAAGTTTTTTGCTAGCAATTCCAAGTTACAAGATGGCGCCTACAAGAATACTCAAGTTGGTGGCATTTCTTAATAACACTTGAGACGAGACTGAAAAGATGAGAGTTAAAATAAATTGTTATTGATATATTATGTTTAGATGACCCACTTATGCATTTTACTACACGTGTCTCTTCGGAACAACAAAATTATTAAGAGATTAAAAAAAACATAATTCTCCTTTTTTTAATATATTTATTCAATAAAAATGTTCTTATCTGTTCAATACAGATATCATATTGTGTGAAAAAGTAGAGAAACTTGTAACGCATAGTTACTTGAAACAAACTTGCGATGCATCCAAGTAAAACATTCTCGGAATGAAAATCATTTCTTTAAATCTTCGGTTTATAAAAGAAATAACAGATATAACCGACACCACTTCCATAAAAACGGCGTTTAACAGAACAATTCAAAAGAAATCCGTCTTTACAATACAGTACAATAGTATCAAACAAACAGACAACGACACGGTTGAGATAACAAAACATAATCAAAGAAAAATTACCCTTAAAACGAGAGATTTAAAGTTCAAAATTCAATTCACGTTTTTGTATCGAAGAGTCACATTTGTGTATCGATAGAAAGCATCAACAAATATACCGATAATTTTTTCCCATAAGAGACGTCCAGCTTTTATATTGAGTAACCATTTATCGTGTGTTCGTCGAAGTATCCAATGCGAGTATACAAACACTTAATGCCGCGAAAAGTTAAGGAATCGAGCTGTATGACGCCCACGCAAATGCCGATGATCATCTTGATAATATTCCAAAGATTAAAATGTATAAATGTAAGATTGACGCGAAAACAATAACAAAAAACATAATTATTTATGAAGTCAGAAGCAATAATATGACAAGAAAATATTAAACGTGTTAAGTCAAATGTTATAAATCACAAACAAGATGGTCGTATGTAACAATGTATCGAGTAATTTCCATCACTGTAGGATCTGCTGATCAGCTAGCACCTGCGTGACCTGATACCAACTTGGGCATTAACAAGGAATCTTCATTAGGTGCCTCGATATATCTCTTCACGAAGAAGTTTCATCTTATGGATCTTCTAAGCGTTTTATTTTCTTAACAGAATTCAAGTCAAATATTAAAGAAAAATAAAAGGCGATTAATTGAAATTCATTAACGGAACTAAACGGAATTAATGTAACCTAAAAATTGTTGTTTAATATTTTTAGTATATCGCGTTGCTTCATATTATGTTACATTAAGTAGGTCACAAAATTTCTGCACCTCAAATTACAAATATATTTTTAAATACGAACTTACTAAGGAATTTAAGATTGCATTAGATCTGATAACTAAAGGTTCATGTGAAATCTGTTTCTGTAATAAAAAATAATCAATATTGTAAATAAAATTTTAAAATAAAATATAAACCTGAAAAATTAAGAACACATTCAATCACACATTATAAATAAGTTCAGCTTACTTTCACCTAAGGTCATGCAATGTTACAGATCGTCTGGGAGATAAGCGTTCGTTCGCAACTGGCGGGCTATCAGCACCTTATCAGTAATTTAGACGTGTATTTTCTAGAATTATGGCTGTTCACTCCTGTATAGGGAAGTAGGAAGGTTCTTTGGTGAGGTTAATTATATTTATCGGAATCTGAGGTCTATAGTGCATGGGAGCTTTTGAATTGATCTCCGCCAGTTGCTATGGAAACCTCAAATGTACTAATACTATCAATGTTAAGACTTTTACAATCATTCAATTACCAAAGTTCAGTCATGATAATCATCATCATCATCATCATCGACGGCCGGCTGGTCGAGTGGTCAGGCAACTGGACACTTGACGCAGCGGTCGCGGGTTCGAATCCCGCCAGGTGTAGATAATTTGTATGACGAATATAGATGTCTGCACCGGGTCATGGATGTGTATTTATGTATATATGTATTTATATCTTAAATTTATTTCCATTCCTAGTACCTGTAACACAAGTTCTTACGAACTTAGCTCGGGGCTAGGTTAACGTGGTGTGATTGTTGGTTAATATTTATTTATTTATTTATTTATTTATCATATTAGTCATTGGATGTTCACTGCTGAACGTAGGCCTTCCCCTTCGACTTTTAGAGCGACCGGTTGAAACGGCCTCCATCCAACAGCTTCCGGTGACTCTCCTCAAGTCATCTGTCCATGTCGCGGACGGCCGTCCGACGTTTCTCTGATAATGATGATGAGTCATGATAAGATCGGTCATAATATATTACAGTTTTTTAAGATTTTTTTTAGCTGAAAATATAACTTATTATAATCAATTGTAATATTTTCTCAAATTAATTTCAAACATAATTCCATAATATTTGTACAAAAGTATTTATTAAAACGATTTTAATAAATGTATACATTATTTCACAAACATACACGCTTCAGAATTATACGGTGCTTTATTGTAATTGTAGTAACTAATCGCAAATTACTTCATTTAGATTTATTGTCGATAGAAACCAGTGATTAGAGTATTTAAAGGTCTTGTAGAATACGATGGAGATACGAGGATGAAGAATTATTTATTTACGATTTAGACGTTAACATTATCGCTATTCAGACAAAAGTTTCAATCGTTAAATTATTACCCATCTATTACTTAATATAATATTATAAAATATTTGGCTATGTTTTTTTACGTGTATTTTCTTTTAATTAAAAGTCTAAAAACGAAATTTAAATTCGGACACCCACCACCTCAGTCCCCCGAGATCCTGGACGCTGTAAAGGGTCCGAAACGTCGGGAAATAATTTAAATTAAATATTGTTAAACAGTAACTTTAAATAAACGCGATAAAATCCGTTTTTAGACTTTTAATTAAATGAATAAAATTCGCGTAAATATAAGAGAACAATGTGTATTTTCTTTATTTGTTTTAATTATTTGTAACAATTATAAATTTTTGATGTTATTACATATTTAATTCAATTACATATATATGTATATTATATAAAATTAAAATTATTATAAATTTTTATATGCACGAAAGGATTTGTTGATCATTTCTGTACTGTACGATACAGGTGAAACTTCTAGAAATTGAAACATAGAACTGGGGCAGTTATTTCTTTTAATGACGTAGGTCGTAAAGGCTAACAAAAACGGTTGAATGGAGATGACAAAAGATTGTATGTGAGACAAAAAATATTTACCCATTGATTCGAAAGGTAGAACAAAAAAATTCTATATAATAAATGAATCCCTATTTTCATGTTTACAAAAATTCGTACTCTCGGTGTGTAAAATATCAACGTGAGTGAAACCACACGATTCGGTTAGTTTAATTAATCATAATTTATACTTATAATAAAATTACAGAAGGCCCAATTGTGTATATTGAAGATATTATAGATATTGAGCTAAAAAACAAATTAAATGAGAATTACTTCAATTTCATACTACGAAAACCGGCGTAGAAGGCTGCCACTGCATCTCACGCTTCGATGATTACTAATCTGATCATCCTTGTGATTAATTGACTTCCTCGTGTTACTAATTAATTGAGATGAAAGATAAGATGGAAAATGATTAGTGAAACTCATTGAGGTATATATGTACGTTAGTACATATTACTTCAATGGTGAAACTGGTATATTATATAAGACCCCTGCTCCGCATTAAAGTTCTTGCGCAAAATTCCCGCAATATCTACAGAGGATTTTAGATAAATGTATTGATGCAAGTAGTACATACATTTTTATTTATATAAAGTAATATAATATGAACAATAAGATCAACTAATTTAATACCTAAAATAATTTACCTAAACTAATTACCTATTATAACTATATACTAAATATTATATACTAAATACTTATTAATAACCTAAGTCCTAAAATAATGTACTAATGTAAGCAGCTACTATTATACCAAGAAAAAATTGAACAAAACAAATTGGAATAAAAAAGGCATGGGCAAAATTAGCCCGTGGACATACTAAAAAAAAAAAGAAAAAAAAATTCAAGGCGTTATTCAGAAGATCATCGAAGAGATCGTTACCAAATATCTATGATAACAATCGGGACCGACGGCTTTACGTGCCATCGTGCATGTGGGTGTATACCCAGACCGGAAACAAATATTTGTACAAATACAAATATCTGTCGCGAGCGGGAATCGAACTCATGACAGGTGGCGCGCGTGGCGTTGAGGCGACTACTCGCACCACTACACCAGAACGGTCGTCACACAGTTACACAGTATATGTCTAATATCTTCAATACGAGATCTAAGGGCCGGTTTTTTGATCCGTAGTTAACTGAACCAATGGTTAAAAAAAGTAACTAATAGTCAAATATCCCGAAAATGCGTTTTTTGACCATAAGTTAGCTTAACCAATAGTCAAATAACAAACTATTAGTTAAAAAATGTAACCATTCAAAATTGAGCGGTTAACAAGATGGCGGATGGTTAATAGTCGCCGTTACAGCTGATCTTACTTTAAAATTTCGACGCGCATATTTTATTTCAGTTTTGTTATTCACCTAAACTATGAATTTAAACATCGTAAGGTACTTTGATAACTCAGAGTCGGAAAGTTCATCAGACGATGATCTCTTTGCTGAGTATATATTGATGAGAAGGCCGAAAATATTCAGACAAAGAAACCCGCCTTTGAACGTCTGGGATAACGTGGATTTTTGTCAAAGGTATCGTCTATCAAAAGAAACAGTGATGTGGTTGTTAAATGAAATAGGGAGTTACTTAAAAACTCGTACCATGAGGTGAGTAATATACCTACTACCTTTGTAAGTACTTATTTTAAACATGCACCTACCTCAATTATTGTTTATTGACTGGTTCCTCTGAAATAATCATAATTATTGTTTTAGAAATCATGCCATCACCCCTCTAGAGCAAATTCTACTCACATTAAGATTCTATGCTACCGGCACCATGCAACAGTGCTCTGGTGATTTCTTCGGAATTTCAAAATCAGCAGCATGTAAAATAATTCACCTGGTGTCAAGAGTGATTAGCACAAAATTAAATTATTTAATTTCGATGCCACGTACAACAGAAGAAATAAAGGAAGTTGTAACAAAGTTCTATTCTATAGCAAAATTCCCGAGTGTTGTTGGAGCAATTGATTGCACACATATACACATACGAAGTCCAGGTGAATATTATTTACATTTAAATAATTAATTAATAAATTTATGTATTTAAGTTTATGTAAATTCATTATATGCCTTATATAAGTATTGTATTATATTCAACCCGTTCAATAATATATATATATATATATATATATATATATATATATATATATATATATATATTATTGAACGGGTGGAGTGAAGCAACTAAATAATATATTTGTAATGAAGAAAGAAATATGTACAAAGGTGGTAGGGCGATCTCTTTCAGACCACCTTTGGGTATAGGACTTGTCAATAGTAAAAGCGGTTTAGATAGTGTACATAGAATTACTATAAGGAACAAGCATTATGATAATAAACATACGAATAGTAATAACACATACTAAAATATATACACATACATATACATATATATACACATTATATACACACATACAAATACATTTATCATTTATCACATACAAATATTTATTGTATAATCTTATAAAAGTTGGCACCTACATAATATAAGCTTTATTTCAGGCGGTGAAAATGCAGAGTTGTACAGAAATAGAAAGGATATATTTTCTATAAACACCCAAGTTGTTGCTGACGCCGATCTCAAGATAAGGGATATTGTAGCACGATGGCCAGGCTCCGTACATGACAGCACCATTTTTAATAATAGCCGGGTTAAGCATTTGTTGAGCTCTGAACAACTAGGCAGGTGTTGTCTTTTAGGAGATCGAGGCTATGCCCTTAGACAATATTTGCTGACACCGTTAGCAGATCCTCGAACAGATGCTGAAAAACTTTATAATGAGAGTCAGATAAGAACTAGGAACGTTGTAGAGCGAACCTTTGGTGTTTGGAAGAGGCGATTTCCCTGTATTGGATCTCAACTTAGAGTAAAACTAAAAAACGTACAGGCTATAATTGTAAGCACAGCAATATTACACAATATATGTATTATGAATAGAGAAGATTTGCCAAATGGTGAAGATTTGCTGCACGAAGTTGAAAGTGAAAGTAATATAATACTTCCAGATTCTGAAACTGAGCAGCAGTATAGAGGAGATCTAATCACTACTTACTTCAATTCATTATTAAACTCTGATGAAATCAATAATAGTATCAATTAATATGGAATATTTTACAATAATGTATAATTGTGAAAAGAAATTAAAGATTATTATTACGATTTAAATACTTTATTTATTGTACTACATTATTTAACTCTAACTTTGCTTTTTCTGCTTCGTATTTACATTTTTCTAAAATTAATTCATACATTTTTTTTTTTGAATGAGCTCATGTAGTTCTTCTTTGTGCTTCATGTTGAGCTTGTGTTCTTCTTTGGCATATTGGGCCAAATCCATCTCTCTGCCCTGCTTTTTACTCAGCAGATCAATTTTTTTTTCAGAATGTAATATTATTCGCTTCCTGGTCTCCAAAGGAGTAAAAGCAGTCTTTTTTTTCTTGTGAATGAATGCTGAAACATCAAATGAAAGTAATTAATTTATGATGCATTACAATAACAAGAACCTCATAAATATTATCGTCTACTTACACAACTCTTTTGACACAGGTTTTCGCAGCATAGCTTTTGGAGTGGATGTGTCAAATCCACTAGAACATGGTAATTCTGAAACACATTTTTAATTAATTAATTATATACTTGATCAGAAAATCATCAAGTTTAAAAGAAAATCTGTATTGCTTACCTATGTAGTTACGAATGGTTTCCTTCATCGGCTGCTCAGATTCGGGGAATATGCTATCAACATCTGATGAAACTGTAACAAAATGGTGAAAAATAAGAAAATTGTAATTTTAATTAAATAAATATACCTGTATCTATTAAATACTTACAGTCTTCTACATTTTTTTCTTTTGATAAATCTAAATGTATGTTGGTGGTTGTTTCTAATTCCACTTTGTCAATCGGTACGGATTCAGGATTATCTGTAACAATACATAATTACAGCTAAATAATAATGTTTGATTAAATTTAGATACCGAGTCACAATAGGTCTCTTTACGTTGCAGTGACTTTAGCTCTATCAGTGCTGCAAAGCCCCAACAACTCAGATAAATATATGATTATGTCAATCAGAATATGCATAACATTTACCTCTCATAGCATCACTATCATATACCGCTGGAAGACCACTGATAGACTCCCCCATAATAGTGTTTAACCACTCTGTGGTTTCCGATGGCTTTGGAGGAGGTGGTCCACCTCCAGTTTGCCGTCTCCCATATTTTTCTGCAGCCATTTCCTAAACATATATAATTTAGTTATTATCTGCACTGCATGAAGGAAAATTAAATATCACATGTCAAAACACTGACCTTCCTTGCAGATTTTTTCATATTATTATATTTTTGCTGCAACTGCTTTATACTGCGAAACTTCGTAACATCCGAATTAAATTTATCTGCAAGCAACCTCCAAGCAGCTTCTTTTTGTTGGTTGCTAGTATGGTCCGTTTTTTTGCTTGTTATTACTGGGTAATCTTTGAGGAACGTCATCAATTTAATGTTTTCTTCTTTTGAAAAATTAGAGCTGCGGTCCCTTAAGCGAATAAAAAACAATATTATTAACCTTACATGTAAATAAACATGTGACATTCATAAAAGTTACTTGACAATCTATTAGGTACTTACTTGTTTGATTGTTGGCTGTTTTGTGACATTTTGCCGATGGTATTAACTTTATCACAATTACAATTTAATGTATTTAATAAAATAGTAATTTTATTTTATTTTTTGCAGAAAAAGTTTAGCGTGTTATATTCAATTTTTGTAGCGGAAGCTTTGAAATGACACTAGTTGTCAAAAAACGCGTTTCGTTTTATCGAATTTTGTCAGTGTTGCTACACAGAAAAAAATTACCCACGAAATATTTCCAAAATATTTAGGAAAGAAAATGTCTTAATACTGGCAATAAATTAACAAATGGTTAAAATTGACTATAGTTAAAAAAGACATTGAAAAACGTAAAAGCTACTTAACCACTGGCTAGAAGGTTAACAATAGTTAATTTAACCAAAAGGTAACCATAACCTGACTACGGATCAAAAAACCGGCCCTAAGAAACGATCTTACCAACAGTTTTGCCAAAGAACAAATGAAAAAAAAAAAATTGAATTAAATTCTAAGAAATGCAAATCACGATAAGTAGTATTTTCGTCTTAAAGCGTATAGTTAGTTGACAATATGGTACATGCTTCCATGCAAAGAGGAAGGATTAAACGCAAATACAATGTAGGAAATAAATAATACCATTACGATATTCTGAGAAAGCTGACCGTGTCGCACGTTTCCTGTTTCTTTAGTAATCTATTAAGAACAAATCAAATCGACTTAACTTTGTTATCAATATTGATAATATTTGCAAAATATAATTCAAAAATTATTTTTTGGTTGACACCAATAATTCTTAGTTATAATATATATAAATATTTATCTACTAATACGAAAGTTGGTATGTAGGTATGTATGGATGTTTGTTACACTTTTACACAAAAAACTGCTTGACAACTCGAGAGCATAAAATATGCATAAGGCTATTTTATTCAGAAATGTAGTTAATGTTTTTTTTTAATGTAGGACCCAGCTATCTGTATTATAAAATAAAGTCGTTCGCCACGTCTGTCTGTATGTCTGTCTGTCTATCTGTTCGCGATAAACTCAAAAACTACTGCACGTATTTTCATTCGGTTTTCACCAATAGACAGAGTGATTCCTGAGGTCGGGTTAGGTTACATATATATAACCTGGGTGCAGCCGGGGTGGGCCGCTAGTTTTTTAATAAAGTTTGGAGTTGACAAAAGAAATAAGTTCTGATCATATAAAAACTTAACAACAGAAACCGACTTAAAGAATTACTTCATTTTACTTTAAGAGTTGTAATACCTTTACAAAATGTATGCCGGACCACCCGTGCGATATTTAATTCACCGCGTAACATATAAAATATACATTCAAATAAACTTCTACTTTAAAATAATTTAAAAAGATGTAACAAATTGCCTGATTTGGATTCAAGATATTATATGATTAATAAGTAAGCAATCAATAGCTTCCTTGGTATATTAGACAGCTGACAATGAATATCATCATCATCATCATCATATCAGCCGTTGGATGTCCTCTGCTGAACGTAGGCCTCCCCCATCGACCTCCAGAGCGACCGGTTCGAAGCAGCCTCCATCCAACGGCTTCCGGCGACTCTCTCCAAGTCGTCTGTCCATCTCGCGGACGGCCATCCGACGCTGCGCTCGGTACATGGTCTCCACTCGAGAACCTTTCTGCTCCATCCAGTTATTAATACGGACTCTTAAAGTATGCCTTAAAACTATGCTTAATTAAAAAAATCAAAATACCCGACTGCGTAAAATACTCTTATTATAAACTAAAAAAAGAATAAAACAATTTACTAGCTTTCATTTGATACCCATATTGCTACAGTAAGAAAAAAAAATTCAACTTCCCCCCCCCCTCATTCCGCCTATGTCACTACTACAATTTAGACAAATCCAACGACACCTCATATGTCAAAAACCGTCCAGCCGTTTGGGCTGTAGGGCGTGCCAAAGAAATGGACATACATACATACATACACTCGAAAAACATAACCCTCCTTCTGTCGCAGTCGGGTAAAAATATCAAATTTTTGCTTTTTTTTCTTTGATTTCAAAATTACTATATACTTAATAATTATAAATATTCAACAGCATAACAAGACTCCGACGACGTGCCACCAAATTACGAGTATAAGAATGAAACATGACATATTACTTGTATGACGGAAGTACTTACGATGTTCCAATTAACGCTAATTAACTTTGAAACGAAAATAAATTTTAAATATTTTAAATTTCATACTTCAGAATTACATAAGATTGTAATGACAGAAGTAGTCTTAGAATTTCGTTTTTTGTTCACATTTCGAATATAAATCAACTAAAACGTGAGTGTAAGTAGCAAGTGCAAATTGAAGAATCAAATCATATTACCGATATGTTAATTATTATTTACAAGTTATAATTAATTCTAACTTGTAAATAACAATTATAAGCAATATTTGTATAATTTTTGCTGTAACGTATGATTTTGTACTTATTTCTGTTTTGACGGTCGTGTTTTTGATTCCTGCTTCAACGGTTATTTTTAATTATACAAGTGTTTCTGGTCTGTCCTCGGAAAACACGTAACACTTACGCACTATTGTCGATACTTAGAACTCCAATTGTTTATTAGTGTTTATAAAAATAACAAAAATATCTAATTGTAATAAACTACGTTTAAATTTTCGACCAACCAAATTCCCTTCGACGATCAACTGAGAACCTCGACCTTATCCCATAATACCTTCACATACCAGAAAACTATTAGCCAAAAACGCGCCGCGCTTCTAGGAATTATCTCGAGTTGCCATTATAAATAATGCTGTGTTTATATTATGAATCCGATGCTCCACAATTAGCTTATCTGATCGGAACCTTAAATTTCAAAGCGAAAATTTTAGCGTGATTATGTAAATAATATATTGGGGACCATTATCTGATTAGAAAACATTTTAAGTACCTTTTTTATTAACTAACTTCAAAAAAGAGAATATTGTTTTTATAATAATAGTGTTTAAATTCTATGCTAATATTTTCAGGAACAACAATTCATCAATGCCTCCGGCGTTCACGTGTAAATGATGAAACAGACCAGATATATGTGGTACATATATTATACAAAATTGTATTTCATATTATAGATATATAATTAATCTATCTATATATATAATATCTTTAAACGAGCAATTCTTGTATATGTATAATCTGAATCTCGGAAACGGCTCCAACGATTTTCATGAAATTTAGTACGCAGGGGGTTTCGGGGGCGATAAATCGATCTAGCTAGGATTTATTTTTAGAAAATTTCGTTTTATCCCTTTTTTTACGCAATTAAAAAATGTCATTAGAATACGAATGTAAATTTCGCTGTCGTCGATAAGCTTATAACAGCTCGGATGGGAATCGGGTGGATTCGAAATCAGAAAACCCGGGTTCGAATTCAGGTGTCTACAGACCAATTTTTTTTTCCTTTTTTTTTCAAGTTTCTTCTTTTGTGATAAAAACTATTATTGAGAGTTCTTTTTATTTTTTATTTAAATAACTAGTTCCTATTACTTTAATATTATGTCGGTAAGATCGAAAATATTATTTATGTTTCATCAGTATGTAATGTATCTAAATATAATTTAACCGAGCAAATCTCGGTCATCCAGGTACTAATTATAATAGCCGTAAGTTTAAATACTTTTGATTTATTACGGAATCGAAAAAAATAAAAATAAAGTACAACAACTTGTGTACATCACATTGTTGGGAAAAGACCTCCTCTTGATATAGAGAAAGGATATTTTTTTTACATTTTTTTATTTATTTATTTATGTAATTTTTAAGCAGTAGCTAATCAAGTTTATATAAGCATAGCCAATATCGGTGATTATAAAGCAATGTAACACTGAGCATATGGTAACGGTATCAGTATTATTTTATTAATATTTTTTAACCATAAAATGTCTGAGATCATGTAAAGGTTGTTAAGGAGCTAATATGTACACCTTAATACAGTTGTAACTGTTCCTTAGTATCAACCCACATACCAGTCGTTATAGTACTAAAGATTACAGTATAAAATACAGCGGTCATTAAGCCTAAACCTAAGACAGATTATTTTATCATTCAACAAGCCTTAACCGTTTCTGCACTAGTTTCAACCTCATTCTATTCCCATAACTTATATCATAGACCAAAGTAAATAAATTACATTTTAATACCATTTGTACAAATGTTACCAGCAACATTTTATTGGATAATTTATTTTGCTTCGTTATAAATTTAGAGTGCAAATTTGCTCATGGGAAAAATAATTATAAATAATAATAAATATAAGATTATAAATAAATAATAAATAAATAAATATGTTTAACATACACACACGGTCGACTGTCCCTAAGGTAGGTAACTTAATGCCTGTGTTTTAGGTAACAGCCGACTGATATACATTTTTTTAAAATAAATATACATATTAAATATACATATAAATAAACATATATTACACACAGACTCGGGGCGGCAATCGAACCCACAACCCTTGGAGCAGAAAACAGGGTCACTGCAAACTGCGCCAACGGGTCAGTCTTATGTAATTTTATTATATGACTTATATAAGTAATGTATTATATCGTATATATTTATTTATATAATGAACGGGTGGAGTGAAGCAATTACAATATAATAATATGTAGGCCATTAGACTTTTATTGTCGGAAACTAACATTATTACAAATATTTTTAATGAGGTTTGCCTAGTGAGATATGTATATTTGTTTATTTAATTAATTGTTTCACGAACCCGATTTTTTTTTTTCAAATTTAATGTATCCATGTTCGACGAAGGAATAGTTTATGCTGTATAAACAACGTCTTCATAATATTGGTATTAAAAAAAACTTAATTAATACGCGTAGGTACCTCGATCTCAGAGATATGTTAGTATTAAAATTTATGTTCTGAAAACTAGGATTAACCGATATATCGTCGATATTGCGAGTTTTCCGATATAACGGAATCGGCGATATTAATTTGCCGATACACCGATACATTTTAAATTTCGCGCACTATAGATAACCAACGAGAACGCACCATCGCCGGGCTCAATTCGTTCATGTAAACAAAGCACAATTTGTCTACAGTCGGGGAATCCCCATGTTATATTCTTTCTTTGACTTGTGCTGTCCACCTCACATAGCTCATTTCGCTAGTTACTTGTTGCTTTTGGTGTGTAATAATTTTTATTTCATAGTGATTGTAATTGTGACGTGATTTTTTTTATTTGCTACGTAATCAAACGAGTCGTATAAAACAAAAGTTAATTATGCCAGTCTCGAAATAAAAAAGTTCTGTATGGAGCCATTATGAAGTAAGTGCATCTAATAATTCAAAAGCAATATGTAGGTATGTATTGTAAAGAAAACGTGTCCTGTGGTGCCAATCCAAAAAGTTATTACACATCGAACTTATAGATCCACATAAAGAGACACCATCAGAGTAAATTGGTCTCCGCTTCAGTTCAATCAACTAACAAAACAACAGTGACAACAGTGAAGTGATGGCATTGGCCCACCACCTAAGAGACATGCGACACTAACTGAGATTATATATTGGCGATACTTTTTTATAAATATCAGTATCGTATTGGCCGAAGTGCGTATCGATGCATCCCTACTAAAAACCAAGAAATACGTTTAAAAAATAGTAGAGTTGAATTTAAGAATTAGTTGAGGTGAAACAAGCCTATAATACAACATAATATTTTTAATATAGATTTGTCTGAGTGTTGAAAATTGGCATAAATAAAGTAGTTAGTTAAATTTTAAATATACACGCATTTTATTTAAGTATATTTTTATAATAATTTATTGTCAACTGTATTTCAAAAAACTTCTTTTGAATTTTAACACCCTTTCAACTAATTCTAATGCGATAACTTATAAATCATTTGAATACAGTATAGAGTGAAACGTTCTTATTTAGAGATTAATTCCATACAATTCAACAGTATAATAAATCGGTAACAACAAATTACGGTAACTGTACAATATTAAATTCATTTTGTATGTTTCAGTAGTTTGAATGCTTGTTATATCGAGGTCGCAAATAAATATGGTGTAGAAAGTCAATTTCAATAGATATGTTGAAAGAACAGGAATTCGTTGGCTGACTTCTGGGTTTTTGACATGAGGAATATCTTAAGATTGGTGATGTGTTGGTAGAGTGGTCACAACATCTGCCTGTTATGCTAGAGGTCGTGGGTTTGATCCCCGTATATGTTTGCATAAACTATGTCGTTGCCTGGGAGTTTATGCTTGTGTTGTGTGTTTCCGGACCTTTCATCTCTTTCTCATTTATATCTTATCTCTTTTTCATAGGATTCGTTTCCATCTGAAGAAGAATTCTACTGGTATTCGTATTTTCTTTAACGAAAGCTGTCATTGCGACTGACGAGGCACTCGTTAATCTGCAATTAGCTATAATAATTGTGGTTAGTATATATTTTATATATCTATGTATTATGATAGTTGATACTCGCGAGTTAGATTTATGTTCGGAGCGGAAATACATCAGGAATACAGTCTTGAAATATGTCAGGTCAAAACAATCGTCATTGTTGGTAGGGATATCGGCAAATGCGTGGTGCAGGAACGTGACGGACTAAACTTAACCTTTCTTTTACAGAGAACAGCGGGACACTTACAGCTTCTTTCTGATCAGTTCATCTAGATAAAGACAATTATGACTTATTTGAATGTAGAACCCTTCTTAAGGGATAATCTCTTAGGCTTAACCGATAAGGTAAATGTGTTTTTATTTTTTATTTTTCTTATTGTCTGTTGTACTTAATTCTATTGAAAAGTCGAGAATTTAGATGATATTTTGTTAGATAATTAAAAATATGATGTTCAAATTAAAATCGAACGAAATCAGACTGATCGCTAATGCAGGCAATAAATTATTAATTACATATTTAAATTACAATTTTAAAATAGTCATCAATCGTCCTCGTCGTTGCATTTTTCATGCAAATATTATTCCATGGCATCGTGTTAATGACTTCAACCTGTAGATGCTTTAATTATTCATACTTTCATATGATGGCGTTCCCACGGTGCTGGTTAGACAATACCAGTATTTGCTCTGGTGTTAGGACCGGACCGCGGTCACGCAGTGCCAGTTTGTTACTGTTTGTCACGTCAATAGTCAACAAAGAAAACTGAGTGTAATTGACTCATGGAATTTACAACTCTATGTAATTGTTTGAAAGTTGAAAATTCAATGTTTATTCACGTTAATAGTAAATAATTGCAGAGCAGGGTTGGCGATGAGCAATTCGCTAACTAACCAAGGAGTTTAGTTCTAATTAGGTAAATGTTTGATTGACTCAGGGCTAAGGAGTACCAGAGTGTGGTTTAGTTTTCTTCAGACAAACAAGTATGTACTCGTATTGAACTAATTTGTGACGTCAACCTATTGAATTTTACGGCAACTTCACTGTTTGCGATGGATTCAGCAAAACAAATATTAATGTAAATTAATTTATTGCGTAATAACAAATATATAGTGTACAATGACGGATCGATACGTAGCGTGCGTCTCGTCTCGCGCTCTGAGTCTGAGTGTTGGGCCCCGGCGGGGTGAAGCAGGACACGGTGGGGAGCAGTGGAGGTGGCGGCGGCGCAGGCCGGCCGCCGTGACGTCATCGCGCTTGCTTGTGCGCGTACATACTGCCCCCGTTGAAAGACGTTTTCAAATTATTTTGTCATTGCCGGGTAAGACATCTTTCCCCTCCTCTTCTCTCATTTCCTCTTAGCTAGGCATCGGGAGATGTTGGGAGAAGGCATATTTTATTGAATGCTCTTCTCAGGGTTCCCTTTGCTGTGAATATATCTGCTACTCTGTTTATGCCATCTGGACCAGTGTACAATCGAGTAATGCGCCCAAGGCGCCATCGTAGTGGAGGTAAATGGTCTTCTTTCAGAACAACCATGTCGCCGATTCGAAGGTCACGCTGCCGGGTTCGCCATTTTGTTCGTTGCTGGAGCTCGGCGATGAACTCCCTGCGCCAACGCTCCCAAAAGTGTTGTGTCAGCTGCTCAATGAACATATATCTGTTTGGCCTTTTAGTAGTGACAGGCAGTGACGGTACCGACATCAGAGGTCGCCCAATCAAAAAGTGTCCTGGAGTCAATGGATATAGATCAGTAGGGTCTGACGAAAGAGGAGATAGCGGACGGGAATTAAGGATTGCTTCTATTTGGGTAAAAAGCGTCGCTAGTTCCTCAAACGTCAGAGAAGCGTTGCTTGCTACACGTTTTAAATGGCTCTTTGCTGACTTAATACCGGCCTCCCAGATTCCTTCAAAATGAGGCGCATATGCGGGACTGAATATAAACTTATATAATCTTTTCAGCGCTTGCGTAATCGGACACGGACTGACGGCTGGCTTGAACAACCCTACCTAATTCATTCTTTGCGCCCACAAAATTAGTACCATTATCGCAGTAAATTACTTGAGGTCTGCCCCGTCGAGACACAAACCTACGTAGGCAAAGAAGAAAAGCATCGGTAGACATTGAGCTCACCGTCTCTAAGTGCAGAGCCTATGTTTGAAGACAAACAAACAGTGCAAGGAAACATTTAGTTATATTACTACCACGACCCTTTTTGCTAGCAATTAAAAAGGGTCCAGCGAAATCAATTCCGCAGGTATCAAAAGCGAAGCTCGAAGATACTCTTACAGCTGGTAAATTACCCATTATTGGTTTTATCACTTGACCACGCATACGCGTGCAAACAACGCACTTTCTCGTTATGCTGCGAGCTAAGTTTCTGCCCCCGATAGGCCAAAACTCTTCGCGTACCGCAGCTAGTAACAACTGTGGACCAGCATGAAGTAAGCGAATGTGTTCATGTCTCATGAGTATTTTAGAAAAATGATGTTTGCCGTCCAATAAAATAGGATGCTTTTTATTGAAATCAAATTTTGAATTTTGCAACCTACCCCCTACTCGGAGAATTCCTAACGTATCTATAAATGGATCTAAAGGCAGTAACTTGGACTTAGAGTGCAAACTTTTATTTTTAGCAATAGTATAAAGGTCATTAGCGAATGACTCCAACTGAGCCTGCTTGACTAGCAACATTAACGAGTTCTCCAGTTCCTCAGGCTCAATAACATCACTATTAACAGCATTTTCACGACATTTAATTATAAATCCTAAGACATAAGCTACAATCCTCTTTTAAATTGAATGAAGTGTTACCTAAGCCAAACACACTTTGATAATTATTTTGCCTCTTAGGACAACAAATGGGCCCTTGTACCCTTTCAGTGATGAAGGAAGATTGACTATCACTATCCAGTATAGCCCTCAAAGTGTAAATATTACCACTATAATTCACCTTGACCAACGCCGTTGAAAGTACAGCTTGATTGGCGGTGATAGCGGCCATAGAAATCGTAGACGAGGGACTGGAAGTAGGGGTACCCACTGATTGAGAGGTATTTTCAAAAGTAAGTATGTTATGGTTACTAGTTGATGCATCAGAGTTGTTACTTAGTATGGGTTATGGTTGTGGGATGGATGGATATTACCACTATAATTCACCTTGACCAACGCCGTTGAAAGTACAGCTTGATTGGCGGTGATAGCGGACATAGAAATCGTAGACTAAATTGACTATCACTATCCAGTATAGCCCTCAAAGTGTAAATATTACCACTATAATTCACCTTGACCAATGCCGTTGAAAGTACAGCTTGATTGGCGGTGATAGCGGACATAGAAATCGTAGACGAGGGACTGGAAGTAGGGGGTTTTACACATTTATATATATATATATATATATATATATATATATATATATATATATATATATATATATATATATTTTTTTTTTTTTTTTTTTTTTTTTGAAAACATTTATTCTCGCGCTATAGGTTCGATGTTGAACAACGCCTTTAGATGATTGTTTATCAAAATATTTTTATTATTATACCTTTCGCATAATAAATCCCACGCAACCCTATAATTCGCCGAAGTAAACTCAATGGATTTTATAACAACAGTAGCACTGCCTTCCAAAGCAGACCTCAAGTAATGGAATTTGTTTATCGTAGGTATATTATCATTAGAATTAATTAACGAGTCGAACGTATCCCTAAATTCCAACCATTTTAAGTAGTTCCCGTCAAAATTCGGGAGTTTAATCGTGGGCAATTTGACTGTATTAAAAGCATGAGAACAAGTGCCCGATGGATTGGAATGTACAGAACCCTCGGCTCGATCCTTGTTTTGAGAAATCGAATCAATAATATCCTGCGCAGTCGATATCAAAGAATAAAATTGAGTTTCTATGAAATCTCTTTCTCTAAGTTGTTCATCGTGGTCCGTACTTAAAATTTCAGTTTGATCTTGTAATTCATCAAAACGAGTGAACAACTCTTGGAATTTAGTTGATCTCAAAGAAATTTCTTTTACTTGAGCACTAGTTAAATCAGCAGGTTTAATTTGAGTTAAAACAGTTATATACTCTCTAAATTTAGTTAAACGGCCTTTAATATTACTGCGTTTCTTTAAAAGTTCTTTCAAACCACTCATTTCAGTTTCCGGCATTGTATAAAACAAAGAATGAATTAAATAAAGTAAAAATATTCAATCAAACCAGTTATCGCAGTAGCCCGCCGCAGTTGTTCCAATCCCGCCAGCGCTGATTACGCGTGAGCGGAGCGGGAGAGGGTAGGTACTTGCATCGAAGTCCCTGGAATGTTCGGCAAAAACCGTTAACAATGCAAGAACAAAGAAATGCTTATTTCAAAAAGCGGGTAGAAAATAATTTGCAATGGGAATTTTGTTGCATACAGCAATTAATTACTAATGTTAAAATCTAATTTAAAATCTCTAATTTAAGCAATCGGTTAAAAGCAAATTAATTAATCCAAAAAATTGCAAATGCAGATAGGTAAACAGCCTTGTTGTTCATGCAAGTAAAAAAAAAACATTTAGTTTCACGTATAAATTAATAAATTTTTAGTAATTAATAAATTAATAGTAAGATATAACAATCGTTTATTTAAGATGCAAAATCATTCAGTACATTATATGAATTCAATAACAACAATTTTATTATGCAGTATAATATATTTAAGTAGTATAGTATATATTTAATTGTTTTGTTGTTATTAAAGTTCAACGAGTTTAAGCAAGCAAATATTTAGCTTACGAGCCGAAAGAATGCATAATAATATTAATAATTAGTATATGAGCTCGCGACTCAGACTCAGAGCGCGAGCGTCAGCGAATATATACACTTTATAAAGCTTAATTAAACGTAAGTAGGTAGCTAACAGGCGGAGGAAGTACGCATAAAGCAAGATACTTCAATAGTATGCCCGAGGAAATAACTACGCTTCTTACACGTAAGTAGGTAGCTAATAGGCGGAGGAAGTACGCATAAAGCAAGATACTTCAATAGTATGCCCGAGGATATAACTACGCTTCTTACACAATAGAAAAGGAATAATTAACGGATTTTAAAGTAAGGAAAAATAGGAACGGATCACTTCCCTCAGATTGACCTCCGGAATCGTGCACGAAATAGTCCGCCAGGCTCTGTTGCGAAGCAGCTGATGTCCGTTGTAGTCCCGTTACTTGACCGTTAGCACAAAGTATGTAGTTATCTTGTTAGAACTTCGTAGACTGCAGCTGTAGACATGTAGTCCTGTCACGGTCGCCACTTTGTTTGCGATGGATTCAGCAAAACAAATATTAATGTAAATTAATTTATTGCGTAATAACAAATATATAGTGTACAATGACGGATCGATACGTAGCGTGCGTCTCGTCTCGCGCTCTGAGTCTGAGTGTTGGGCCCCGGCGGGGTGAAGCAGGACACGGTGGGGAGCAGTGGAGGTGGCGGCGGCGCAGGCCGGCCGCCGTGACGTCATCGCGCTTGCTTGTGCGCGTACATCACATTCATATAAAATCCTCACTAATACCGTAAGTTAGAAGATATAATTATTAAAATAAACAAATATTTATGCAAATACAAATATCTGCTTCAAGCGGAAATCGAACCTGCTACCACTGGTGTTGAGGCGACTACTCGCACCACTACACCAGAACAGTCGTCGTACATTTATAAATATCACACCCAGACTCAGGGTGGGGAACGAAACTACGACCCTGGAACGAAAAGCAGCGTCACTGCCGAACGTGCCGTAATGCGCGAACGGGCCAGACGGGCCAGACTAAGAACCTGTAAATTAATTAGCGTGACACAGACAGTCGATAAAGAGTTTTTATATTTGTTGGCGTTGTATACGCCTGTAGTGTCGTGTCATCTAATTAAAAAGTTATAGAAAACAGGTTTTTTTTTTTAATTACTCAATTTCAATACATTAAAACGATTTACATTTTCATCGATTGTTTTCAAATGAACTTTAAACCTACCTTATGTAAATAGTTCAATGTATAAACTAGAACCTTAACACTTATGACTAACATTCCCATATTATGAGTGATATTATAATTATAGCCTATTTACTTCTGAGTTACATAGCTTCGTTACAATAATAATATATATTCAGTTATTTATAATATGAAATGAAATAAAATAAATTTGTTATAACGGTATTTATTTTATCAATAAATATAATAAAATGTCGCGTGTCTGTTTTATTATTCAGAATATATTGACGAAAATTTTTGTAGGTGTTTTAAAACATTAATTTTTAGAAATATCCGTCTGTCTGTTTGATACGCGTTACAGCTAAAGTACTAAGTGTAGCTTAAAAAATCATTGTATCTCATATATCATTTGTATTTCGTATTTTAAATTACAGCGGAGAGAAGAACAGATAAGCTAACAGGAGTACATTTAAATATGATACAAAAATATTAATAAAGTTATATAAAATAAAGTTTTATAGCATTTAAAAAAATAAATATAATTAAATATTAATTTTCATATCAAAATACTAAACGAACAAAAATGTCAAAATGGCGGTTTGCGATTTATTTTCACACCAGTCTGAAGTAAGACACTCTACAATAGATGGCGCTGATGGCGTTTTCTGAATCGCGGTGTCAAAACTGGTATCTACAATGGGCCAGTGATTTTAATAATCCGTGTTTATTTAGGTTTTCTTAATAGTGTAATCATTTACTTAATTTAATGTACATTTATATATAATCAGTTCATTATATCGAAAGTTAATGTAATTTAAATGACAGCGTGAGATAACTATGAGAAAAGAGTAGGTAAATAGATGCAATAAAATATTATCACAAAAAAGATAATAACATAATAACAAAATTAATGAAAAAAAATTATGCAAGAGGGGGCAAACGGACAGTATATATTTAGGAAATTAGAATATTTGACGTAGTAAAACATATGTGTGGGGGAAGCCACGGGAACAGCTAGTTATTAAATATAAATACGTAATTCTGTTTCGATTGCAATATCACGAGCAATAACAATAAAATAGTGAAAGCCTGATTTAAAACGGATCGGTTCAGTGTTAGTATTAACACAACATATTGTTATTAATTTATCTGTCTATTTGTACATAATATATTTTATATGGTGTTTAACAAATTAAGGAAAGAATAGACTTGTAAAATATAAGTACGACTTTTACTATAAATCATTGATATAATAAATTTCATAAATGAAAGTTATAAAGTGTCGTTATTTTTTCGAGATTCAATTTAAATTAATATTTTTATCAAAGATATTTATAATTAAAGTCTTCAATAAACGTCTTATACTCCAGTAAGATTATAATCCTATCTCGATGTTCGAAAAACACATCACGAACACAACGGTTTACAGAAACATTGGCCCGTTGGCGAAATTGGCAGTAACCCTGTTTTCTGCCCGAAGTCTGGATGTAATATACAGTTATGTATGTATTTGTGAAATTCATATATATTATAAATATGTATATCAATTGGTTCTTATCTAAAACAGAGGCATTAAGTTGCCTACTTTAGGAATATACGACCGTCCAAATCGCGAACGACCGACTACCGCGCCCACACTGCGCCAACGTTTTCGTATACTTATTTATACCTAACTTTACTAAGAACGTTTAGGGTTGTTATTCATTTTACTCCACTAAGGGTTAGCGAATGTCCATGCCTCAGAATTTCAAATACAATTATAAATATTCGTTATTTTACACAAAAATGTGTAGGTACCTATACACAATCAAATAAGGGAAAAAATGAAACAAAAAGAAATGTACAAAACGAGTGACCTCTTTTTGACAACCTTTAAGCAAAAACCATTAATTTAAGGGATAATTCTTCAGAATTTAAAAGATTTCTTATGATATTTTTCTACACAATCGTGCATATCATTATTAAAAAAATGAAATACTATGATATGACTAGATGGTAATTTTTTCTACTATGTCATCTCTATACTTAAGTCTTAGAAAAGTAAAACTTTAGTAATCTATGACGAGATTTCTCGTCCACTCAACGCTATGACACCTTAAAAACTCAACTTACCTTCAACCGAAGTGCACGTATTAAAATATCCGTAAAACAAAACAACGCCCGACCATTGAACCACGTCGGCTGTTTAAATGCTAATTCGAGATCAAACCGAAGTGACAAACGGACAGACAGATGTTCCCGCTCAGCTATGATTTGCATTACATAACATTGCACTTTTGTCCAGGCACTCGCGTAACGGGTTATATATTACTTGGAACACTCAGGGCTGCCACTTGTTCTATTAAAATTATATCTAATTTATTTTTTTGCCCTTAATTTATTATTATACTAGCAAACCCGCGAACTCCGTTTCACCACCAACTTATTTTCGTGAGGGATACTCACACCACGTACTGCCGCCATGCAAAACCATATTGGTTTGTAATACATGCTATGTATCAGAAATGGCGCTTTATGTGAAAAATGATTTTCCCTGTTTTCCTGCTTTTCTGTTGAAAATTTTCCTGAATTTAGTTTGCTATAAAGCTCACGGAGCCCGAGACCTTTCCAACGAATGCAAAACCGTGGAAATCGGTTCGTGCGTTCTGGAATTATAGCGTCAGGAAGGAAAACGCGACTTATTTTTATATTATAGAAGATTATTACAAAATATAATATTTCGGCACATATATATAAGATGCACCTCGCAATTTTATTTGTGACAATATTGGAATAAAAAGTAGCCTTGGATGTAGAGCTATCTATGTATCAAGTTTCATTGCAATCGGTTTAGTAGTTTTTGCGTGACAAAGTAACAAACTATTACCTAAATCATTTACAGGCGAGTAAAATGGATTTAAAACAAAAATTTATTTGTTAAACTCACCTATGCCAGCCCAGATTTGATTCTTATTGGCTAATTAATTGTTTCCTAATACCTATATAACAATATACAGTAGGTATTTTATTATAAAATCTAATAATAAAATATAATTAGATGACGATGTTGATCTAGTTATGACACCATATTTCTAAGGTTTATATCGAAATCAACCGTTCTGGTGTAGAGTTGCGAGTAGTAGCCTTAACGCTGGTGGTCGTGGATTTGACTCCCGCTCAAGTTAGATATCAGTCTCCACACCATGTCTCGGAGAGCACGTAAAGCCGTCAGTCCCTGCTTGTAAACGTCCCACTGCTGCGCATAGGCCTCTTCTCCATATAGGAGAAGGGTTAGAACTTAATCCACAACGCTGCTCCACTTCGGGTTGGTGGATAATTTCTCTACCACGAGTAACGGTCTCTATCCGATGTCTATGATAACAACCGGGACCGACGGCTTTTACGTGCTCTCCAAGGCCGGGTACGGATATCCACAAGGACATACGCCCAAACCGGAAACAAATGTTTGTACAAATACAAATATCTGCCCCGAGTGGAAATCGAAACCGCGACCGCCGGTGCGCGGTTTGAGGCGACTACTCGCACAGGGTAAAATTAGTTAAAACTTAATTTTTTTAATATTTCTTTTCTATCTTATTCCTTAAATAATACAATATATATATATATATATATATATATATATATCATATTTACCATAATAACTGCATATTGAGTTCTAATAAAAGTTAGTGTTAAGTGTATGTTTGTTCCTATGTGGCGTAGAAACCATAGAAATATTTCTTAAATCTTTGGTAGAGACCAAACGCGTTGACTGATTTTGATGATTCTTACGTCAATCGATTCGTCTTAATCTCGCGAGTGTCACTAAAGACATGACAATAATTAATATTCACAACTGCGATAACCAGACGCCATATTGTCTAAATAAAAAACAAAAAAATCAACTAATTACGTCATGTGGAGTATCGTTAAATAGGTATTTAAAATTTTTAGTTTCTTTCATCGTTTTTCATTTCAAGTTTAGAATATATTACGATTTATAGTTTTATACTTTTATTTATTTCTTTATAGTTTGTAATCTTTGGTTTTTATTAATTCAAGACGAAGTGATAGTTACAGAAAGTGAGATTTTATGATAAAAATATTTAAAACTAAAAAAAACGTGCTTGTAATACATTGTAATACATTTTGTTGTTTGTGGCTTGTCAATACCTAAACGACAGACCAGAACAATAACTAAAGTGACTAAATTAGCTAATCTTATATTATTTGGATTTTCCTATAGATAATCAAGATCGGTATTGGGCTTCCCCATATTTGTTCATAGATTCATTTAAGATTATTTTAAAAACTGTTTTGCTATAAGTTTTATATTCTGTGTGTTGTTACCACATTCTACATAAATAATAATTCCTAAAAAAAAAGTGCGTCTGTACTTTTATAGCCTAAGCGTGGAATAAATGCAACCGCAGGAAAAAGTATAACGCATTTATTATATCTCCGAGCTAAAGTACTTGCGCTTAGAGCATGCACGTGTAAAAAGAATCGGTTTAACACTGGATTGAACCAGAAACAACAATAGATAACATCGTAACCCCCTATGGACGTTCGCTGACAAACGATTTGATTACAGTAACATCTACCATATATTGCATATACATGTGTACATATACGAGTTTGATAGATTAATCTGTTGCATTCAAAATTTTTTTTTTCAAAAGTAAAAAAAATTAAAATAAACGGATTTTGAATTTATAAACCAATTGATAATTCCGCGTTTTTTTTTTTTTGTAATATTTGAATAAAATGTACGAGACGATCTGTTTTTTTTTTTTCGTAATAGAACACTGATTGTAAATTAGTTGGTAATTTATAAATTTCTAATAATCAAGCTGCTTGTTTAAAACATTTAAAAAAAAATAACGAATGTCCATTGGATTTTCACTGGTAACACGCACATAGCTACGAGCATATCTTAATTAATAATTTACTTTATCTTAATCAAATAACAATATGCATAGTTATTTATATTTAAGAATTCGAAGTTTAATATGAAATATATAGTCAAAATCGTTATAAAAATTAGAGTAAAGTGTTAATATAATTGTTTTTCTAAATTTTCGGAAACATTCTAACAGCAACGAGACAGGCAGAAGTTAAGGCGAAAACATTTTTTAAATTAATTAAATAATTTAAGATCAATACGCGTCAAAAAGTGACAAGAAAACTCAATTGGACCGAAGTGTTTTGTAATATATCGGGAGTCATTAAAACTGGATAATATTTATTAACTAGCGGCCCGCCCCGGCTTCGCACGGGTCTTTACCTAAAATTTTAAAAATTATACATTTATATTTTTTATCACCTACACCTGCGTCGATATTGAAAAATATTTTATAATAGACGGATTGAGTGACAGATTTATTATATCTATATACATACATACATACATACATACATACATACATACATATGTATATAGATAGTACGGATGAAACATTTGAACTGTTTTTTTTTATTAATTATTTTCTCATTGATGAATACCATATTTTAATAAGTATTATTCCCGACGAAGACAAATCCAAAAACACAAAAATCATAAAAATCGTTCCACTCGTTCTCGAGTTATAACCGGTGTAACTAACACGACTTTATATATATATATATATATATATATATATATATATATATATATATATATATATATATACAACTTAAATAGCTATAACCATCCAACTTTGTACAATCAACAAACAAATAACGACCAAATATTTTAAATTTTAACAACGAACAAACAATCAAGACCGTAGTACCCTAAAGTATTTAATTATATACAAAAAAGAAAAACAGATTTTTAAATACGGGCGAGTATCATTCTTTTGGCCGAAGTTTTGGTCAGCGTGATTCAGAAAATTATCTGCGCCATCTATCGTATAATTGTAGAATATCGTTTTTATATTTAGTGACATTTAACATAATTAATATTTAACATAATATATTAATTGAAAATGATGTTTATCTAAAATATTAAAACGATTTCTATTCCTATCCGACATATTTAGTAAACTTTTAAGTTTAACAAAATAATAACTCAAATATAAGTTTTGTGAGTTTTAAAGATTCCTTAGACCAGATGGCGTTGGCGGCGTAGGTGCCTATTTCTATTTTCTTAAATATTTATTTTTAAATTTAATTACAATGAAACAAAAACTAAATTATACTGTGAGTTATTTCTAATTTTTATGTATTAAAGTTCTTAACATTGCTTTTGTACTTTTTACGTGATACGTGATCAGAGAAAAACACGATAAGAGATGGCGCTGATACAAAAAAATACGCGCTATTGAAATTTATTCTTGATGATATATAGTGTATTAATAAAACGGAGGTTTTAACAGATTTATTATTTGTATAAATTCCGCGATCCATAAAACCCGTTCCTGTATCGTATTTTAGGCTACAAAAAATTATAAAAACAAACGTTTTTAGACTTAAATTAATTTAATATTAATTCTTTGTGAGTAAATGAAGACTTGTGAATGAGTTGAACCGAGGATTTGAAGTTTATAAATAAATAAATATGTTTATAAATATATTTAACACACATATACGGTCGTCTGTCCCTAAGGTAGGCAACTTAATGCCTGTGTTTTAGGTAACATCCGACTGATATACATTTTTTTTAAATAATAATAATAAAGCCCGTTTATTTCCAATCTACAATTGTTATTACATGTATCAAAAGAAAATATATAACAATTATATTTCTTTCATATAATATATTGTAATGATGACATAACGATGATATGATGATACACATGACATACATACACACATACATATACATAAAAAAAATAACATATACATAAATATATATACACACATATACACACACACACATACACATACACGTATACATACATACACACACACACACACACACACACACACACACACACACACACACACACACACACACACACACAGACAGACATACATATACATACATTCAAGCACACATACATATACTCACATACACATGCATACATATTTTTTTATTTTATTTTTATTTTTTTATTTTATTTTTATTTTTAAATGCTATCGTTACTGTCTTCACTACCATTGATCGTAACCCCTTCTCGGGTAAAGGCCTCCTCCAGCTTTTTCCAGACCTCTCTATCCATAGCTTTCTTTCTCCATTCGCTTCCTGCTATTGCTTTTATATCTTCTATCCACCTTTTTCTGGGGCGTCCTGTTCTTCTTTTTCCCACTGGTCCTTTCCATATAGTTGTCTCTAGTGTCCATCGTTTATCTGTCTGTCTTGCTATATGCCCTGCCCACCTCCACTTCTGTTTTAGGGCATATTCTAAGGCATCTATAACTTTCGTTTTTCGTCTTATTTTTTCACTTCTTACTTTTTGTATTCTTCTTATTTTTAGTAAACTCCTTTCCATTGCTTTCTGGCATGTTATTAGTTTTGTTTTTATTTTTGTGTTATATGTCCACGTTTGGCATCCGTATGTAAGAGTAGGTAAAATACACGTATCTAGGACGGTTTTCTTTAGGTGGAAGGGTAGTTCCCCTTTCAAGATTTCTTTTAGGGACCAGAACTTTTTCCAGCTCATATTTATACGCCGCTCGACCTCTAGTTCTTCATTTTTATCTTCAAATGATATATGTTTCCCTAGGTATATGTAGTTGTTCACGTATTCAAGCTGCTTCCCATTTAGGTATATAGTATTTGTGTGGCTGTTTGTCAGTACTTTCGTTTTATTCTCGTTCATTTTGAGGCCTACTTTTTCACTTTCTTCGTTTAAAGTGTATATCATTTTTTCTAACCCTTTACTTGTTTCAGAGAATAAGACAATATCGTCCGCGAATCTGAGGTGTGTAAGTCGATCTTGATTGACTCTAATCCCTTCCGATTGCCAGTTGAGATTATCGAAAAAGTGTTGTAGTACCATTATAAACAGCTTGGGTGAAAGGGGATCTCCTTGTCTCACCCCTCTATGAATCGGTATATCAGGACCTCGTGTCTCTAGTTTAACTTGGCTTGTGCTACCCTCGTAGATGTTTTTCAGTACTCTTGCATAATTTTGATTAATGTGGCATTTATTCAGCGCTTCCCAAATAGCATCATGAGAAATCGTGTCAAACGCTTTGGCATAATCGATGAAAGCAATATAAAGTGGCCTGTTGAATTCCTTGTATTTCTCGATCACCTGTTGCATTACTTGTATATGGTCCATTGTAGAAAATCCAGAACGAAACCCTGCTTGTTCCACTGGCTGATAGTTATCTATCTTCGGGCTCAGTCGGCTTTGTAGGATGGACGTGAACAGTTTATACACACTTGAAAGAAGACTAATCGGGCGGTAATTAGCGATATCTTGAGGGTCTCCTTTCTTGTAGAGAAGGATTATGTCGGATCTTTTCCACTGTTTTGGTACCTGACCTGTATTGAGAACCTTGTTGGATAAGTATGTAAGTGGGCGAGCTAGTAGAATAGCGCCAGCTTTTAGGGCTTCATTTTGTATGCCGTCTGGACCAGGGCTTTTATCTGTTCTGAGTTTTCTGATATTCATGGTGACCTCCTTTTCGTCCACTGGTGGCAAATCTTTTTAAATAAATATACATATTTACATACAATACATATACAATTTTTTTAAATAAATATACATAATTATTAAATATACATATATTACACCCAGACTCGGGGCGGGAATCGAACCCACAACCCTTGGAGCAGAAAACAGGGTCACTGCAAACTGCGCCAACGGGTCAGTCAGATTTGAAGTTGTATCGCTTTTTTTTGAGATATGATTAATAAATATTTTTATTATTTTAATATCCATAATATTGACACAATATTACCAACTGTTACTATAAAGACATTTTTCAAGTATTAATCCTTAGCACCAATTTTTTCATTTGAGAATAGTTCAGTCGCATTATGAAACGAGTTTTTTTTTTTTAATATTATTTTAACGACAATAGTCTTTTTATCAAATAATATTATAGGCTATAACATCACGTACAGGAGCGGGGCATTTGTCATTATTCAATGTCTCAAATATCGAAACTCATGCAGAGGAGTCTAGTGATCAATATTAATATAGGCTATTCGGATCTCACTTATCAAATATAACATATTAGCTCAAACAAAAAGTACAAAAATAATAACTTAATTGAAAAAGTCCAAATTAAAAACCATATAAAAACGACAGTTATTTCAAAAATTAAATTGAATCCAAAGACATTCAAAGACACGTTTCAATGCTAAACAGACTGATTGTATGATAATTATTACGATTAATAACAGTACCTATAGAATCGACTAAACATAACTCAAAGCTATAATTACAACCTTAGAGATTCCTTATCTTATCGTAAAGGTATGTCATAAATTAAAAGATTATATTTGTATATTGATTATTTTTAGTTTATAATACTATTCGTATTTTTATTATATATTATTTACTTTTCATCATACAAATAATAATAATATAGTGCAAAAATATGTGATAAAACGAAAAATTCACAAAAAAGCGACCTTATCGCTCAACAGCGATTTCTTCCCGACAACTTCAGGGTTAGAATTTGAGATGGAGAAATAGCCACGAGTATATTATTATTATAATCAACTAGATGCATCTTGCAGTTTTACCTGCGTAACTTCACATCCTTTGGGAATAAGTAAGAAACAGTCAAAGTTTCGCAATTATAGTAATATTAAAATACTCTACTGTATCAGCCTGTAAATAACCCACTGCAGAGTGAAGGCCTCTTCTCTGTATAGAAGAAGGGTTGGAGATAATCCACCACGCTGCTCCACTGCGGGTTGGCGGATAATTCCCTACCATGAGTAACGGTCGTTATCAGATGTCTATGATAACAACCGGGACCGACGACTTTTCGTACTCTCCGAGGCACAATGGGGAGACCCACAAGGACATACACCCAGATCGGAAACAAATAACTGTACAAATACAAATATCTGTCCCGAGCGGGAAACGAACCCGCGACCGTCAGCGCGCGGCGTTGAGGTGACTACTCGCGCCACACCAGAACTTTCGTCGTCGCTAGTAAAATACACTTATAATCAAAATATCAAAGCAATCGTGAATATAATTAATAAACGGTACGTACAGAAATACCTTTAACACGTATGTACGTAACCCAGGCGACATTCTACTAGTATAGCCATCCGTTCCAATCAAACGTAGGCCAATTACGTTGAAACTCATGAACCGCTCCTAAAATCTGTTAATTATTATTTAAAATACCAGCATTTATTAATGAAATATATTCACAATCTGGTCATTACAACATATCTATACATTTTATAACCGAAACGGTCTAGCTCTGAATATTAATACCGTTCTCGATTAACTCCTAAATCGATAAGGATTGTGTATACACATTAAATTTATCGCATTTTAGTCTTTTGATAATTTTACGAGCAATTTCTTAGTGTATAAAGTCATTTCGGTTAAAATTGAAATTGAGCCCGTGATTGAAGTTGTTTTAATATGAAATAGGTTTATTTCTGTCGTTTAATACATTCAAATTTTATTATATAATTATTAATTACTTATTTTAGCTGTTCCTATATCGTTAATTTTATTAGTTTATTTGTTTATTATTAAATCATTTTACTTCATTATTAAAAAAAGAATTTAATCGTCATTCATCGTTTAAAAAGCATTTATATATTATATTGTTATAACATCTTTATAAAAAATATTGTTATATTTTTGGGAATTATATGAAACGAGTATCAAAAAAAAAAAAAAGCAGTAAAATATACTTCAAAGGACTTTCCCCCGTAATCGTTCAAATATCTTACAAATAATCCTAATCAGAAACGCACCTAATTCGTCGGCTTGTAACCAATATAACAATTACAAGCGCCGCCTGCGCACATAAAAAGTCGAAGCCCCTAATTGCTCACACATAATTGGTGATTAAACACATCTTCATCTTTTCGGACGATTTATGATCGTAAAAATAAATAGATTGATCGTTCATTTGCTTTTAATAGACATAGGTGCAGGACATAACGTTCATGCCTTTCTGGTTTTTACGTCCTAATTATTAAGTGATATATTTAAGTGAGATTGCATAAAAATCGAGTTGATGATTCGTTGCTTAAATAAGATTCAGAAAACGTATATTAATATGAGTGTTTTAAGCCGCATTTATATGATTTAAAATTTACAAATTAGGTCATACTTTTCGGTTCGATTTAAATATTTTTTTAGAATAGCATAGTAGTACTTATCTTCAAATTACACCATACCATATCCAACGCATATTTGTATCAAAAATGCAATTTAGTAAAACGTGCCGAGTTTTGTGTAAATATGGTGATTTAGTTTTTGTTCAGCACTACAGACATGTCAGTATTCAAAAAAAAATAATTATCCTATCTGAACTGAACTGAAATAGTCTGCTGTACAGCCCACTGGTGGACAAAGGCTACCTTGTCGGTGATATATAAATATTTTGCTGACACATTTGAAACCGAAATAATACGAGACAGAAAACATCATGTAAAAGAAACAAAAAAATAAAATTCAAAAAGAAATATGAAATATCGAAACGTGGCTAACGAATTAAACTATCCCCAAGATCATTGCTGATTATTCGCTTATACTATATTTCATCTTTTAATTAATTCTAAAGTCACTGAGAGTTGAAAAAACATTTATCGAAAAGAATTCTCACTACATACATATAAAAGCATCACGATTCACACATTGTACGTCTCATTCAAAAATAATATTGCCTCTTTTTCTCTTATAACTATCTCTTTCACTCAAAATATCTGTCTATGAGAACTTACATAATTATTTCCAAGCGAGTGTGAAGATGGTTATTAGCCGCGAAGATTTTACAGCATCCTTCACATCACAAGGGGTTTAATTTGATTATGACCGAAGCGATAGTTCACATTGTATCGATTGTAGTTCGATTAACGAGAGGCCGAGTAAACAGAATCGGGCATAGCTTTCATAATATAACATATTTTTTTAAATATAACAAAAAATATATAAATGCCTACATCTACCTACTAAAATTATTATCTAACTCTCTACTCTTTACGTTCTCAAAATGTCATTGAAGTCTTACTTTCAGTCAATAAAGAATTAAGAATTACTTATAAAAAAAAAATTGTATTTATTTATTTTTAATTACTTATAAAATAAAAAAAATTGTATTTATTTATTTCTAATCATTGTAATTTGTATATTGTTTCCCATAGTTATCGCGTGATCAACGAGACGTTGACGACTTGACGGCGAATTAGAAAAAATTACAAAAAGAATTTTTAAAATCGGTGAAAAAAAATTGCCAACAATAATAACATAAAGATTCCCCGTGTTCCAAACACTAGCGTGATTCAATGAACTACTACCGCCATCTAGTTGCAAGATTGAAGAAACGCTGTTCTACTTAGTGCCGATCTCGACAATCTAAGCTTCACAATTCCTTTATACGACATATTTTTTAAAAGTAACATCAAATAGTGACCGCTTCCGCTAAACCAAACAGTTTAACGCAACAAAGAAACCACGTGAAGACTTTATCATTTTTAAAATAGCCGGCATCCAAAAAAGTATATTGTCATAAAAATAAGAAAGGCGAAGCATAAGAACCACCCATGACGATCTCCGAGCCACCGGCAATAAAAGTGACCCACAAAAATACATTATTTACTATTATATATCGGCAAGGCGACAGACGGACTAATCACAAACCTAAATACAAACACGAGGCATGTAGGTGTAAAAGGTACGGGCGGTTGTGGGGAATTGTTTGATGATACCATAGAAAAAGTAGCTCCTAAATTCGTCGGTAAGAATGAATAGCATGAACTAATATTGACCGTTGCTTACACACCCTTTCCCACGGTATCCTGGTGGATTTTTCTCATGTTACAAGGTATAAAATTTATGTTTGACGTTATAGGGCGCCTACTAAGTAATCAGTAGGTCAAACAAATTGAGCATTGAATATGTGCTCGATTATTCGAACACTCCGCGCTCGAAGTCGGCTTTTAGCTCACAAAAGACCGTTAATTGGATTGCCTTTACGTATAATCGTTTATATCTTGATCCTAGTTTAACATCTTCACACATTTTTGACTTGTATCATTTATGGTGTTTATTTTTTAGGTAACGGTATTTATAGTGAAGTTATGGAATATTTGGAAAGTCAATTTAATATTTACAAGAAGTTTATATTTTCATTTGGAGATGTAATAAAAAAATTGTATTGTGCATACTGTTTTCGACCATTTTGCTTATAACAAGCCCATAATCAATTCATAAAATACTATTAAAACCAGTAGCTAGATCCTCGCCGGTGATAAAGTTCCAATCGGGTATGCGGTTTCGTTAGAGTTCACCGTGTCAAACTCATTATCATTTCTCTTAAGCATTCGTTTACTCTCAATATAATTTATGTTTGTTATTTCACGTAACCTTATATCCATTTATAAAACACGTGTCCTCACTGATTGAATGACTGTCTGACTCATCACTGCCAAGCCTAGAACTTTAAACTAGAAACATGAAGTTTGTCTACCTAGTCGGACTCTTAAAAAATGTTTTCACACCCAATTTTTTTTTTAAATTCTACTCTTCTCTTAAGGGAATAAAATAGTAGACAAAATTTTACTTGATGTAACTCGGGCCTCGTACTTATTATGTATTTATAACGAATGATAAAATTTTATAATGGAACATTGTAATTTTTTTAATTAATTAAAGTTAAAAATATTTATTTGGATTTTGATTACAAAATTATAAGTAAATATTTCAGAGTATTATATACATATCCATTTACGCGAGTAAAGCTACAGGCAACGGCTAGTACTAAATAAATGAGACGTTAAAATAAAACTGTAAATCATACAATCGTAATAAATGCTGTTTTTATTTTATCTCCTCGGATACACATTAATTTCGATCCAACTAGATTTATTCAATTGCAATGCCACACATCAAGTCAAGTGTATTTTTGTACCTCATTTAAAACCGCGAGCGAGACGAGTACACAATTTTCAAGTGCAATCAATTTAAAACAAATAATACGGATTATTTAAAACTAACAATCATGATTTAATATTAATTTCTCGTGCGATTTACGCATGCATTACTCTTAATGTTGAAGTTTAAATGTAATTATCGCAAATCATAGTATTGCACTTGCTATTCACGTTTGGATGGGACGTGATATTTTGTTAAATGGACTTCAATGATCGAACGACTACCATCGTCGGTGATACGAAGCTATTTAGTACTTTACTGACTCGGTAATATGAAATAGAATCACTTGTAAATGATAATGCAAATATGTTTGAAGACGTCAATTTTTTAACCGACATTAATCTTTATGTGAACGTAGGTAAAGTTTGTTTTAATAAAAGTGATCTTGTCGGAGCAATGATTAATGTTGCGAGTGGCCCCGCTGTGTTGTTTGTTACACTTGTCAGTGATGTAATTTTAATTTATCAGTCGGAGTAATATGCAGACCTCCGATTGGATTCCGCTTTGCCAATCCTATGCGATACGCCAACGTTGTGTCTCACGCGTGTAGCTTTTGAGATATTCTCCATCTAATTTATCTTAAGATTCATTATTTATCCTGTAGATTAGAAAATATATTCTTGAATAATATGAAAAACTAGTACATGCATCGTGTTTATTAAGGCCACCATGACTTTGAAATTCCAATGGACCAATACTTAGCTTTCATTAAATAAAATTGTTTAGTTAGTTCAATTTCTACAATTAGACATATGGATGTCCGTACCGCACGGACTGCTGTAGCAATTGTGTTAAATAAATATAAATCTGACACCGAACACGGCTCGCTTTGTATTTGTGACTTTATCTAGGATTTCGGTCACGTCTTGGCAGATTATGTTCGTGACACCAAAGTAATAAATTTTAACTACATTCGGCATGTCACTTCGTCCAATTTAATCCATAACCTAAATTATATCATGATTTTACGAAATTGTTACGTGTTGTAACAAAGCGTACTAACAATTAATACATAGCTCGCGTCGGTGATTTATCGCTTACTTGATTTTCCATGTGTCTTTTGCTGTATACGCTTGGTTTATTGTAAACGCTAACACAAGTCGCTACTGTCATTCCACAAAGCCTTACTAAATTACTTTGAACTAATTTCACAAGGAAACGAAATAAATATAACATGATCAAATATAATTAATGTTGATGTTAAAACAATTTTCTTTATATTATTTTATTTCACCTATCTACAGTATTTCCGAACCGATACGACTTAGAGACCTTTAAGAAAAGAGCATACACCCATTTAAAAGTCCGGCAACGCACCTGCTAATCCTCCGATTTGGCGGGTGTCTATGGATGTCGCGTACACTTACCACCAGATGAACGGACTGTCCGTTTGCCCATTTTAAATTAAAAAAAAAAAAACTTTAATTACATTTAAAATATGATTGTTAATATGACACATGTGTGAAGAAATTATACACCTTTTCTGACTGATTCTTTAATTAAATTAATTATATATACAATATTTATTACACAATTATATATTATGCTTAATACAGTATATAATGAGAGAACTAGTGCTCGCTTCAAGTCCAGCCCCGAATGAATTCCTCGTCCCTGCTTTTAGCTTATGAACAAATTGTACCCACTTAACATACCCCCACTATAATCGATTCCGATTGGTTTAGATGAAATTAATTTAGTTGCCAGATTCTTACAATTTTTAAAACTAAAATTAAAAGTAATAATTTTTAATGAAATAATACAATCTTTTTATCGTAAATTACAATTAAATTAATAAAAATCACAACATTCGGCCATCCGAATATGTGCAACCTCCTGGTGCACATAAAAAATCACAACATTCGAATTATTATATTATACTTATTATTTGTACAAACTTTACCTTATATACTAGTATTATATTATAGGAATTTACATGAATTTATTTATTAGTCTTAATTTATTATTTACAGTTTTATTTTTGAGTTTGTTGTTGCAGCTCTGACAGAGGTGTGTCGTCTTCGCTATCACTACTAGAATCATTGGCATTATCATCAGATTCCTCAGAAAAATTTGACGTTCCTAAATTAATCCAGGGTCGTATTCTATCCGCTGCAACAACAGTCTCAACTCTCCTTTTCTTATTACTAAATCCTGGAACATTAATAATCTTATATCTATAATTTCCTAAGGATTCTACTACTTTATACGGCCCGATGAATTTAGATAATAGTTTTTTACTGTTGCCATAATTATAAAAATTCGTTCTCGTTATTTTAACTAAGTCACCTTTCTTATAGACTGCAGCAGGGGTCCTGTCGTCATCGTAGCGGCGTTTCTGTTTTGCCTGACTCTCTCTGATATTACGATCTGCTTCCTCTCGTATGCCTTGTAAGTCAACTGAAGGTTGATCTTCACCGATATCGAGCTTATTTAATAGGCTATCTCTTAACCTAACCCCAAACATAACCTCTGATGCAGTCTTTTTTGTTGTGGAATTTATCGTGTTATTTATTGCCCATTGAACATGTCCCAGTTGCATGTCCCAGTTACGTTCGTCAGTGTTGACGTTCAATTTACTTATTGCTTGTAAAATCGTTTGGTTAAACCGTTCTGCTTGACCGTTCGAACGGGGGCATGCAACCGCATTAAGTGTATGCTTTATGCCATGGACGTCGCAAAACTTTTGGAATGCTGTCGAGGTAAAAGAAGTACCTCTGTCAGAAATGATCCGCGAAGGTAATCCGAAATTAAAGAATAAATTTTCTAAAACTTTTATAGTATGCTTAGTTTTCGTACTTTTTACAGCCCTTACAAATAAATATTTTGTAAAACCATCAACTATAGTCAAAATGTATACATTCCCTTTCTTACTTTTGGTGAAAGGACCAAGGTGGTCTATATGTATGGTGTGAAAGGGAATATCTACCTTTTTAATGGGGTAAAGGAAACCAGTTTTCCTTTTAGTGACATTATCTTTGTTATATGCACATTGCAGACACGATTCAACGTATTTTTTTACGAACCGCCGTAATTTTGGGAACCAGAAGTTGCCTTGAATTCTCTCAATAGTTTTTGTTATACCTAAATGACCTAAGTTATCATGATTTGATTGACAGATTTGAAAGCGCGCTCCTCGAGGTACAACTAAACACAGCTTCTCTCCTACTCTCCTATATAACTTGTTGTCTTTAATCACGAAATGCTTTTTAATATCTTTAATCTCCTCATTATTATTGGGTCTTAATATTTTTACTATACGCGATATGTCTGGGTCAGCCATTTGTAGCGACAGAAGCCAATGCTCCTTTTCTATGTTATAGACTGTAATATTAGAGTCTTCAGACAGCTCAGAAAGGTTTGAATTTCGACTCAATGCGTCAACATGAGCCATCCGAGTACCTGATCTATATTCGATTTCGAAAGTAAACTCGCTTATTTGAAGCCACCAACGCGCTATACGTGGGACCAAGTCTCGCTTAACGAGGGTTGTCCTGAGTGCATGGCAATCAGTCACGACTTTGAAGTTAATACCTAGGAGATAGACGCGAAACTTCCGCAACGAGCACACAATCGCTAGGGTTTCTAACTCGTAAGAGTGAAGATGCCGCTCTTCGGGTGTAGTTTGTCGACTAAAGTAAGCCACAGGTTTTAGAGCTCGAGGACTCGACTGCCACTGTAACAAAATTCCACCAATACCTAGAGAACTAGCATCTGTATGTAGCTCAGTTTTGAGTTGAGGATTATACAACGATAAAATAGGGCGTTCTACGAGTTTATTTTTCAATAAGTTAAACGCGTGGTTTGCCTCATCGCTCCAGTGAAAAGGAACTTCTTTTTTCAGCAAATTAGTAAGGGGTCTAGCGATTTCTCCGAAACCTCGAACAAATTTGCGAAAGTAACTCGCAAGACCTAAAAACTGTCTAGTTTCGTGCACAGACTTCGGAATCGGAAAGCGCTTTACAGCAGCAATTTTTGTCTCATCTGGCCTAATTTCATTAGAAGATATTTCGTAACCGAGATAATTTATTTTATTATCAAAAAACCTACACTTAGAGAGTTTTAATGTGAGACCATTTAGACGTAAAAGTTTAAGAATCTCTTCCAATCTAGCAAAGCCCTCTTCCAAAGTCTTCGACGGTATTAAGATATCGTCTAAATATGCAAAAGCAGATTCAAATCTTTTTGAACCAAGCACTTTATTGATCAATTTTTGAAACACAGCCGGTGCATTCGCAAGCCCAAACGGCATTCTTTTAAATTCGTAATGCCCATCGGGCGTGACGAAGGCAGTAATTCGACGACTTTCTTCAGACATAGGTATCTGATAGTATCCTGAAGCTAAGTCCAATGTGGTAAAGAACATGTTCCCACTCAGATTGGTAAGCTGATCCTCTATAAGTGGTAACGGAAAACAATCCCTTCGAGTTTTCCTATTCAACGCCCTGTAATCGACACATAACCGCTGTTCACCCGTCTTTTTCTTAACCATTAGGATCGGACTCGAATAGTCAGAGGAAGACTCTTGGATTATATCGTTCTCTAATAATTCGTCTACAATGGAGCGAACTTGTTCTCTTTCGGAATAGGACAATCTGTAAGGTCTATATACGACAGGCTGCTTATCAACTAAATCTATTTCCATGGAAACGTCTTTAGCACACCCTATTTCACTCAGACTAAGAGCAAAGCAGTCCCGATAGGCCTGCAATAGAGAAAATAGCCTCCCAATTGTTTTATCACTAATACTATCGCCAACTTTAATATCAGACCTTTGCAAGGGTTCTAGTGTCGACACGTCCTTAACTATCCTGTTAACATGACATATTTCTCTCTCGACAAAAGTTTTTGCCCTAGCTAATAGATAATTTGCTTCAAAGGTTAGCATTTCGGCTGCGAGATTAGTCAGTACTAAATGTCCCTTGCCTTCCTTGAAGCGATATAGCCCCTGATGCAAATGGTACTCATTTCCAGGCTCGGCACAGCTGTATCCTTCGACATACAAGTCTCCAGTGAACAATGGATTGTCTACCGAAACTTCGACTAAGCCTATATTTGTTATGTTTGTCGACGACGTTACAATCAACTTAAAATGAACGTCGTCGACAGAATAATCACCACTCGAGGTTTTATAAAAAAGTAACTTTCTATCATCTTTCATAACAGCGATGAGAGGGAGTTCAGTAAAATCTTGCCCTACCAAAAGAGGAGTCTGCATAAATTCGTCGTTGACGACGAGAATTTCCACGACAGCCTCTACCTCATCCAATTTCAAAGAAATCGCACTTTTATAGATGGGAGTAACTGAAGAATTTCCAAAACCCTTAATTGCCGGCAAATCTTTCGAATGCCTCTGCAATTGCAGCGTCTCTGCGTCAGATGCACGCATTAAGCTGCACTCGCTACCAAAATCAATATATGCTAAAAATATGTGACCATTGACCTCGGCTTTCTTAAAGAATTTATCGTTACTGTTATTAAGTGTAGAAATGGTCAGTGTCTTTCGTGCGTCTAACGTAGTTTTAGATTCCGAGCTTTGTACAGCCGATGTTCCGACCCTACAAGTTGCTTCAAGATGACCTACGCGCTGACATTTTTGACATTTGATCAAGGGCATCGGGCACTTAAGGTAAGTATGACCCTTACCCTTACAATTAAAACAGATAGGATTGCTATTAGTATTACTGCCATCATTTGAAGCGTTATTAAATCGAGTGTTACTAACATTGTCATTACGTTTCTTAATAGGAAAATTATCGTAAGAACGTTGAGAGTTGAGAAAATTCAAAAGATCTTCCGGCTCCTCACAATTTAAGGCTTGTGCGCCATTTCTAACAGACTTATCATTAATACCGTGAATAACACAGTCTACGGCCTTTCTACCACTAATTTCACATCTGTTTAATAGGGTTAGCTTATCATAGAAATACTCCCGTAAATTCTCATTGTGCCTAGAGGTGCGAGACAGCATCTCTTCGAGAAGCCGACCGTAATTTTGCTCGCTAGGAAACGCCCGTTTAAGCTTAACCTGCCATTCATCCCAGGTGTAGTTAACTGATAGTAGAGCCTCGTACCATTTTTTTGCCAAACCAACAAACTTTTGTAAAGCAAAATGTACGGTCTGCCTCCCGTCCCATCCATAGATTGTGGCACATTCGTTAACCTTCCTAATCCAACTCTCGACATTTTGCGCCTTACTGGAAGGATCGAACTCCGGTACGACGTTATTAAAGTTGTTACTACTAAGTAAGTTCGATTTCTGCGTATCAGTTTGTTTAACAGAAGATAAAAGTCTCATCACATCGTCAACACTAAAGCTAGGCGTGGGTGTCGTAACGATAGTCTCCGCAGGCAACGGTTGAGTCAAAATATCTGACCTGGTACTGGTGTTCGACGCGCGTTCGATGTCTTCCACTGTCCATGTCGATGGTGAATTAACTCTGCGTACTTTGGCAGTGGATCGCGATGCTGGTAACGGGTTCTTACGACGCTGTCCTTTGTTGTTCATATTGTCCCCTTGGCTCATTGTAACCTCAAAAAAATATAATAGTACTAGAATAAGTGTCATTTGTGACTAATATAAAATTTTTACTGTGAATTTTACGAAAAATAATCTTGAGAAATAATAAACTGAAGAAGAGTTCAATTCCGTAGATTGAATAAAAACTAACATCAGATTCCAATTTGGCAAAAGAGATCTTTTACTGGGTCAGCTAGTTACTAATAAAAATGCTAAAACTAAAGTTACTAAAGTAAATAAACAGAGAGAAAAAGAAAACAATCTAGGTAAACCGAAGGCGCATTTAGCCCACGTGAACTGGAGGCGCATTTAACCTCATAATCAATAGGCGCATCTAGCGTAGGTAAACCGAAGGCGCATCTAGCCCAGGTAAACCGAAGGCGCATCTAGCCCACGTAAACTGGAGGCGCATTTAACCTCATAATCTATAGGCGCATCTAGCCTAGGTAAACCGAAGGCGCATCTAGCCCAGGTAAACCGGAGGCGCATCTAGCCTCATAACATGGAGGCGCATCTAGCCTCATAAAAATATAGGCGCATCTAGCCTAGGTAAACCGAAGGCGCATCTAGCCCAGGTAAACCGGAGGCGCATCTAGCCTCATAACATGGAGGCGCATCTAGCCTCATAAAAATATAGGCGCATCTAGCCTATGTAAACCAAGGCGCATCTAGCCAAGGAAAAATAAAAATATAGGCGCATCTAGCCTATGTAATAAATAATAACGTATACATACTATCTACGTATAATTTAATCATATATTATATGTACATGTATTATTTTATTGCATAAGTATAGCCTCGTAGTATGTACATTAATTAATGTATATATATTAAATAATTGATTGTTAAACCTTACTGAATATGTTATAAATATTATATAGGTATATATTGATAGGGATTATCTGTATATATATATATATATATATATATATATATATATATATGAATATCCTTACTTTTAAATATATATAATAGAATTAAATAAAACAGTACATCAAACCTTCAAAATCTAATAAGCACGTACTAATTACGCAGGGTCAGAAGTATATTCTTGGATTATTACAATTATGTTACAAACTAAATCACAATACACAAAATCATACATCACGTTATCGCAACACTGTCAAAGAGTAGCCTTGACCAAGTAGAAGGTAACGTGGTGTAATTTGAATTAGCAACAATAACTTCTTTTAGTCGAATGAAAATTACCGGACCCTACGCTGCTTTATAATAGTAAAAAAAAAATGACACGGAATATTAAATTCTATATCTATTGACGTAGGTACCCTCTCTTTTTTTTTTTTTTTTTTTTTTTTTTGTGAAAAAGCGTTACTCGTTCCCAAGGCTGTTACAGACCAATATCAAAGTGTAGCCTTGACCAAATGATCTTACAACAGCCCAGCACGAGAATATTCGCATAAAACTGCCAAAGAGTCGCTTTGGCCAAGTTTTATCAAACATTTCACATTGTCACAACATAAAAATACAAAACTGTAATCGGCACGGTTCTGTATAGCATAGCGTCATTGTCAGAGAGTAGCCCTGACCAAATGATCCATGCAACACTACACAGAATATCATTATCAAGAGTAGCTTGACCGAATGATATTCCGATAAAAACCGCCGAGTAATTTGTCACCTTTTTTTTTTTTTTTTTTTTTTTTTTTTACTATTACCTACAATAATAAAAATTGTTATATTGTTAAATACATAATAAAATATGTTATATATCAATGAAAAAATTAAGATTAAGACTAATAAATAATTATTTAACGTACCTTTGTGAGCAGTAGATGTTTGCCACTTCTGATATGTGAAGAAATTATACACCTTTTCTGACTGATTCTTTAATTAAATTAATTATATATACAATATTTATTACACAATTATATATTATGCTTAATACAGTATATAATGAGAGAACTAGTGCTCGCTTCAAGTCCAGCCCCGAATGAATTCCTCGTCCCTGCTTTTAGCTTATGAACAAATTGTACCCACTTAACATACCCCCACTATAATCGATTCCGATTGGTTTAGATGAAATTAATTTAGTTGCCAGATTCTTACAATTTTTAAAACTAAAATTAAAAGTAATAATTTTTAATGAAATAATACAATCTTTTTATCGTAAATTACAATTAAATTAATAAAAATCACAACACATGAATAAAACATTTCTATTTTTACAGATACCCCACACGGTTGTCTCGAGCGGCTAAAGCGAGAGGAATTACTAAGGTATTTACACGTGGCATCAATAAAACTTTTAATAAAAGTCTTACAATCGATCGCCTCTGTCATTGAAAACACTCAATACTACATCGATGGTCATAAATCTCGATTTAGAATCTTCGAGTGCAAAATGTTTGTCTTCATAAACAATGACACATCTTGTGAATCTCGAGATTTTGAAATACTACTGACTTTACTTTCATTTAATGTAAACATTAAAAGAAATCAAGACTCTTCAAAGAGTTTATGTTTACGATTAATGAATTCTTCTTGATCGGATTTAAACAATTTTTCATAAGGTACTTTTGTAGTTTTTTATAGTAAAATACTTATAAGTATTATACATTTCATTTATCGCGTTTATTTAAAACTTTACAGTTTAACATTATTTTAAATTATTTCCCGACGTTTCGGACCGTTTACAGCGTTCATTATCTCGAGGGACTGAGGTGGTGGGTGTCCGAATAAGTTTTAAATAAACGCGATAAAATCCGATATAGACTTTTAATTAAATGAGTAAAATTCGCGAAAATTTAAGAGAACAGTATATTAAGTATATTAGTATTTACCATAAATATTATACTAGTGATGGATGTTATGGCGTTTATAATTTCATTTATATTTCTTTGAATTATTTAATATAGTTAGATCACTTTTTGAAGAATACCTCATTTTTCAACCTTCGAAAATAATAAGACATATTTTTTGTAAAACTTAAAGACAAAATACATTTATTAACAATGTTTATATCTAGTATTTAAACATTCATTAATTTAATAAATATAAATTTCATTCAATATACAGTTATTATAAAATAAAAATAATCAAGGTTAAATCTTGTATACTATATCTTATCTACTAATTACGACACATTAAAACCGTAATTTATATATAATAGTATTTCCTATATTGCATATATATATATATATATATATATATATATATATATATATATATATATATATATATATATATCGCACCTTTAATAAAACAAAGATGTAACTCAAAATTTGTGGATTTGGAGATTTTACAATAAAACGCGTCTTCGTCGCGTAAAGAATAGGTAGACTTCGACTCCAGCGTTTTAACTATAAGATGGAGAAAGATACGCGATTGTTACTCTCTTTACAATTAACAGGAACTGACAAGTCAGTTCTTATAAAGTGGCGTGATTCAGGGATGCACCGGCAGTGAGCGGAGATTGAAGTGCTGTGGTTTTGAGTAACATCAAATAATTCGGTATTGGATTAAAAGGAAAGTATGGAATATTTTATTATTTAAAAATAAAAAGATGATTTTTTGTTATACTTCATTCTCTTAGAAAATGCGTTTGATGATGATGTGTAACATTTGGATTTACTTCGGTTACTACCTAAAATATTGTTCGTCTAATAAGTAATTTTTGCCATAAAGAGATTTAAGTCGGCTTTTTTTTTCGTCACCATTTTATAGTTATTATAGATTTTAACACAGTGTTTTTTCTATTATTCTATAAATCTCTATAGTTTAAACTAATTATATCAATAGTAAAAGTCATGAAGAGCTTTACAAATAATCGGTAATTTTTAATCAAAACACAACGCGGAAAAAGTGCTAAACTTCAAACGTTAATTCCCACAAGTTGTAATTTTTGAGTTACATCTTTGTTTTATTAAGGGTGCGATATATTTATTAAATCGTAGGTCGTAAGTATACCTCGTAAATTTTAATTTTAATACCGAATTAAAATGACAGTGTTATTAGAATTAATTAAGACCAAATATGGTTCTTTCTCAGTAACAATAGGCTCAGTGTACATATGTAATAGATACTGTTAACATTACTGGTGTCAAGCTTTCTCATAATTATATTAAAATACATAAAACGTTTATATTAATTGTTTATTAAGCTTTGAAATACAAAATTTTATATAATTTAACTGGCTAATATATGCGACTTCGTATGCGTCGCTTATTATATTAAGAATGTCGCACCTTTAATAAAACAAAGATGTAACTCAAAATTTGTGGATTTGGAGATTTTACAATAAAACGCGTCTTCGTCGCGTAAAGAATAGGTAGACTTCGACTCCGGCGTTTTAACTATAATATGGAGAAAGATTTTTCTCTTTCAATCTCTTTTCAATTAACAGGAACTGACAAGTCAGTTCTTATAAAGTGGCGTGATTCAGGGATGCACCGGCAGTGAGCGGAGATTGAAGTGCTGTGGTTTTGAGTAACATCAAATAATTCGGTATTGGATTAAAAGGAAAGTATGGAATATTTTATTATTTAAAAATAAAAAGATGATTTTTTGTTATACTTCATTCTCTTAGAAAATGCGTTTGATGATGATGTGTAACATTTGGATTTACTTCGGTTACTACCTAAAATATTGTTCGTCTAATAAGTAATTTTTGCCATAAAGAGATTTAAGTCGGCTTTTTTTTTTCGTCACCATTTTATAGTTATTATAGATTTTAACACAGTGTTTTTTCTATTATTCTATAAATCTCTATAGTTTAAACTAATTATATCAATAGTAAAGTCATGAAGAGCTTTACAAATAATCGGTAATTTTTAATCAAACACAACGCGGAAAAAGTGCTAAACTTCAAACGTTAATTCCCACAAGTTGTAATTTTTGAGTTACATCTTTGTTTTATTAAGGGTGCGATGTGTTTTATGTGGAGAGTAAAAATATAAAAAAGATCGAAAGCAAAAACATACTTTGCTTACAAAATTCATTTGTAAACAATGTATTTTAACACACATCACTAAGCACGTAGCGCTTACAAAGATTGTTGATTCTTAAAACTTTAAAAAATATTTAATATTAAGTACATTAAATAAAGATATCGCAACATTTTATTTTATTTTATATAAGCGCTAAACGTTAAAGAAATTAATTTCCGTGACGCACGAACAACAGTAATCATCTATTATTCTATTTATATGGATTTTGATTAAGGAATGTCAATTAAAAATAAGTGAATATCAATCGAAACTATCAATCCTCAAGTAGCACATAGGTTACTGGTATTTTGTCAGCAATCATAGTTAGACACGGGCAAACATTTTTAAAAGATAATAAAACAAAACTGGTAAAAAGATCTTTAAGTCGCGAGTGAATAGGTTAATTCTAGGTAAGCGTGCTCCATCCTAGACCGCATTTTCACTTTAACATCAGGTGAAATAGTAGTCAAACGCAAGCCTATCTTAGTATTAAAAAAAAAATTAAACGTCAGCTATGGGTCAAAATAAAATCAATTAAAAACTACCAAAAAAAAAAATCCTCTATGATCTTTAAGTGCGTTAATTTATAACCCAGTACCAAATTGACTAATACTATCTTATTCACCTTACAAAATGTCTTCTACAATTTTATTTGAAGACTGATTTTCATAATAAGTAGTCTTAGATATTTTATAATTAAGTAGTCTTCTAATAAAGGGAATCAAGTCTACTTGACTAAAGCGACCGAATGAAAGACGCTTCATTCACAAAAGATGTGTCATACTTGTCTTGTAAAAACGCCAATAAAAAAACAGGGCAAACACGACTCTGACTTACACATGGAAGGTTCCGAACAACACACACACACACACACACACACACACAAAATTTGTCATTATATATTATACGATAGGGTTAAAGAGCACCATTAAAACGTTGTTCCTTGTTGTCTTATTTTATTTATTTATTTAAATGGTTACACCATCAACTTGTAACAAAATATTAATAAGAGATTTACAAGGACTTCTTTATTTTTTTTACTTGTTTTTTTTTTTTTTTATTTGGCATTAAATCGGCCCTAGTTACATACTCGTATATTCTGTGAAAAAAAGTATCTACGTTAAAAGTCTGTGATCAGAAAACGGACATCGAAGTTTCAATAATAAGTTTATAGAACTTTAAAACCGTATTCATTTTTCAATATGTCAACTTGCATCCAACGAATCTCGCCACCGATGCTCTCACTAATCGTTCTCTACATCACTGGACCACTTAACTCTGACAAATGAAACAGCATCTCAACCAATTTGTATCCTTTGTTTCACTAAACGCCGCTTTCGTTAACTCTCTCTTTATCTTAATTTAGCGTATGAGTGACATCGTTCTGTTGCTGTCACTTTGACAGTTGATTTTTGTAATCGTTAATTTTGCCGTCTCATCGTTATTTCTTTTTCGTTTTGATTTTTTTATTGAAATAAATTGCAAAGGGCAATGTTTATTCTCTTTTACGATTAATTCGAAATTTTGAAAATTATTTCATAATTAAAGTTACTTGTTTTAATTTAAAGTAACTAAAACTTAAGTTACATGTTTCTTGACATGAAATATATAGGTACCTACTCGTTAATAAAATATTTTATTACAGTAGAATAACAGCGAAGGCCTCTTCTTCATATAGGAGATGCGTTGGAGCTTGATCCACCACACTACTCCACTGTGGGTTGGCGGATAATTTCCTTACCATGAGTAACAGTTTTTTGCGGTGGTAGGCTACGGCCGTGGCTTGATTACCACCCTCTGGGTAGAGTCGCGCCGCCAAACGGCAACTGCCGTGTTCCGGGGCGGGTCCCAGAGCAGCCATTTGGGGGATGTGTCTGGGTAGTTGTGGCACTCTATGTGACCGATTCTGTCTGCTTATCACTGCCGCATCGGGTGCCTGGCTTCGGAGGGTAGCGGGATCCGAGGCACGGTGCCGCCGCTGGCCGACCGTAGGAAGTTGGGGGCCCAAGTAGCAGGGTAGCCATCTGTGAAAGGCTGCCCCGCCACCTGACGAAAAATCCCAGAATGATCTACCTTGCCGGATGGCGACCGGAAGGGAGGACCAGGTAGCCATTCTGGGGGGGCTCGGGCGTCCCCGCAGTCTCCGCGTCAGCCTCCCTCCGTGCGGCGGTGTTGAGTTTGACACCTGGTAGGTAGGGTGCCACCTCGCCCAGTTCGCGTTCCCCAGCACCTATTCACTCCCCATGAGAACACATAAAAATAAACGAAGGTATACACAGCGGCTGCACGTCCTCCCATTAAAAGTGCACCTCTCTAACATCCGAGGTCTGCACTCTAATCTCGAATCTGTCCACCACCACCTAGAAACAGAAAAACCGCAGCTGCTGTTCCTCACTGAGACGCAGATCAGATGTCCGGCTGACACGGCGTACCTCAGCTACCCCGGGTATTCTCTGGAGCACAGGTTCATACCTCGTGCCGGAGTCTGTGTGTACGTCCGTGATGATATCTGCATCAAGCGTCTTAAGCACCTTGAGACATCCAGTTACTCCATCCTATGGGTTCTGGTGGACACAGGACAGGAGAAAATCCTGTATGCCTGTGTCTACCGTTCGCACAGCGGAGACGTGGAAACAACTCAGTTATGTGACCATCTTACCCTAACGGCGGATGAGGCTCGAGAGCGTTACCCTTCGGCACAGTTAGTCATTCTGGGGGACTTCAATGCCCACCACCAGGAGTGGCTGTACCCATACCAGGTGACCGACCATGCTGGGCGAGAAGTGCGTAAACTAGCCTTGACGCTAGACCTCACCCAGCTTGTAAACTGTGCTACCAGGGTACCAGACGTAGACTCTCATACCGCCAACTGCTTAGACCTATTTTTAACAACTGATCCAGACAGTCACTCAATAACAGTTTCTGCACCACTGGGTACTTCTGACCACTGTCTGGTAAAATCTATATCCGTTTGTTCCCCACCCGAAGAAGCCCCATGTGGCTTAAGACGGGTTTGGCGATACAAGGCAGCAGATTGGGATGAGATGCGTCACTTTTTCTCGTCCTATCCTTGGCGAGAGGTATGCTTTTCTTCTGATGATCCGTCGAGCTGCGCTGAAGCCATTACCGCGGTTATACACCAGGGTATGGAATATTTTATACCATACTCTGACGTAGCGACGAATGGAAAAGCTCGCCCATGGTTTGATGCAGACTGCTATCGTGCAGAAGCCGAAAAACGGACGGCATACACTGCATGGGCTGAAGCTCGAGTGCGCAAGTCTCCGAATTCTCGGAATTTGAAGAAAGCTTTTAACCAAGCCGCCAAGTCATGTAAAAGGACGTTACGCAGGGCTAAATTCAACCATATCAGCCACATTGGGGCCAAACTAGCTTCATATCCTTCTGGGAGCAAAGCGTTTTGGTCCCTGGCAAAAGCCGCTCAATCTAACTTTTGTCGGCCGTCACTTCCACCATTGCTGAGGGCTGATGGATCGCTGGCTCATTCTGCAAAAGAGAAAGCGGATTTGTTTGCATCTCTTTTTGCTGAGAACTCGCGTCTGGATGCTGCAGGAAAAGCTCCACCAATCTCAACTCGTGCTGACTGCATTATGGCTGAAGTACGCATACGCCAAAATGAGATCCTTAAAATCCTGCAAACTCTAGACGTGAACAAGGCCAGCGGACCCGATGGTATACCTGCGATAGTCCTGCGCACATGTGCCCCTGAGTTGTCTCCACCTCTTACACGCCTGTACCGCCTGTCACTTAAGACTGGCAAAGTGCCGAAGTCTTGGAAGCTTGCCAACGTGCAGCCTGTGCCCAAAAAAGGTAGTCGTGCAGACCCTGTCAATTACCGTCCCATCTCGGTCACGTCCATACTCTGTAAGACTATGGAACGTGCACTGAACAACAAACTCCTGGCCCACTTGGAAGGTAACGATCTCCTCAGCGACCGGCAATACGGTTTCCGCCAGAACCGTTCGACTGGGGACCTTCTAGTGTATGCCACACATATTTGGAGTGAGGCCATTGATAAACACGGTGAAGCTCTTGCCGTGTCCCTCGATATCTCGAAGGCCTTTGACAGAGTTTGGCACGCGAGCCTTATAAGCAAGCTTCCTTCATATGGTATTCCACCTGGCCTTTGCGCTTGGATTTCTGATTTCCTGAACGAACGTTCAATTCGAGTTGTCCTTGACGGGTACTCGTCGGACCAAAAGGCTATCGACGCCGGTGTTCCTCAGGGATCAGTCTTGTCCGCTACCCTCTTCCTGCTCCATATTAATGATCTGCTCGTCCCCGGTACCTTTGGGTATGCTGACGACAGCACAGTGACGGACAGATACTTTTCGAGTGCAAGGGCTAGTAAGGATGTTATCCAGTCTTGTCGAGAGGAAATGGTCAGCCGCTTGAACGTCGCCCTCCAGGCAGTCTCCGAATGGGGCGATGCCAATCTGGTCACGTTCAACGCTACAAAAACACAGGCGTGTGTGTTCTCCTCTAAACGGAGCCCTTTACACCTGGCTCCGACTTTCCGAAATGTTTCTGTAGAAATTACCGACTCCCTCCAGCTCCTCGGTGTAGAGCTATCGTCCAATTTGAACTTTGGGCAGCACATCGAGTCCAAAGCAAAAACTGCAGCAAAAAAACTAGGTATCCTCTCTAAGGTCAGGCGATACTTCACTCCAGAACAGCTGCTTCAACTGTATAAAGCACAAGTTCGGTCTTGTATGGAGTATTGCTGCCACCTTTGGGATGGATCCGCCAAATACCAACTGGCAACTTTGGACTCGGTGGAAAAACGAGCTAAGAGACTCATAGGTGACCCTACTCTGACAGACACCAAGTTGCAGAGTCTCGATCATCGGCGTAGGGTAGCTCGTCTGTCGGTGTTCTACAGAATATATTTTGGTGAGTGTGCGAAGGAATTGCACGATCTAATTCCCCCAACAACCTTCCGCCATCGGGACACTAGGCGCGGTCGATCTTTCCATCCTTATGTCATTGATATGCCACCTACGCGCACAAAACGCTTTGGCACTACTTTCTTGATGCGCACGGCTAAGGAATGGAACTCGTTGCCCGCGTCTGTGTTTCCCGAACGATACAACCTGGGTGCCTTCAAGGCCAGAGTGAATAGGCTGTTATTAGGCAGGCATGCTCCACCTTCGACCGCATCGTCACTTAACATCAGGTGAGATAGCGGTCAAATGCCTGTCTATCTGTCATAAAAAAAAAAAAAAAAAAAAAAAAACAATCGTTATTAGGTGTCTATGATAACAACCGGGATCGACGGCTTTACGTGCTCTCCGCGGCACGATGGGGAGACCCACAAGGACACACCCAGACCGGCAACAAATATTTGTACAAATACAAATATCTATTTCGAATGGGAATAGAACCCGCGACCGCCACCGCGCGGTTTGAAGCGACTACTCGCACTACACCAAAACGGTCGTCACTAACAGTACTCACAGTTCAAAAAATTTAAAATCTTTAACACATATCATATTTAAAAAGCTGTATCGACAAAACATTTGAATATTTCGAATTTATGTAATTAAGACAGAAATTTATTAATTAAACATTTAAGTCCTTGCAGTACATAGATTATTTAGATCAAATTTCTTTATTTCTAAATTTCTTACCGTTTATGTCGAAATTTCCATATTATTTTTCATTCTAACGTAAATCTATTAACAAAATTATCAAAGATAAAAAAAGAATTTTAACTAATCCACATAGTCTAGTGACTGTGGTTATGTATCACCTTAACAATTTTAATAGAGTCAATAAATCAAATTAACGATACAGATGGAGCTCATTATAGATTTTATTTCAAACATGTTGTAAATAACAATTCCATACTTGTTCACATTAAGAGAGCCGACAACAGATCACCCAAGAGCTTAACTTGATTAACTATACCTGATTTTTAAATATACATATTTAATTAGTATGTCCACGACCGTTCTGGTGTAGTGGTCACGAAAGTTCGATTAATACCAATGGTTGCGGGTACAATTTCAGCAAGGAGTGTGCATTTTTATTATAATAGTAAATTTATATATATTAGTATCTGGTCTGGGTTTTTGTATTTGTGAATTTTTGATATTGAGACTGTATTTATTTTGCAAAAAAGGGCTATTCGTGGCATTTACGATCTTGGAGATATCTCCTTACGGGATGTTTTTCCAAAGATAGACATATAAACAATTGCGTCGCAATATATTTATAACAATATTATATATATTCACCAGAATATTCATTGTTTTGAAATTAATAGTTCTATATTTCGCAATGTAAACACTAGAAGGAATAACAAAATTGTAACTCCAAGCTTCCGACTGCGCAAAGTAAACGCCTCCTTTCTGGGTTATGGTATTCGCATGTATAATAAAATCCTACAAACAATTTTGGAATTGTCTCAACATAAATTTAAAGACTTCATTTAAAAAAAATAGATAAAGCGTAGTATTCGGTGAAGGATTATTTAGCTGATAAAGATGTGTGGACTTAGTGGCGCTGTATTTCATGCAAGATATTACTAATTTTGTACTAAAACACAGTTTATATATTATTTTCAGAAGAGTAACTGCGGAGTTTCTTGTCGATTCTTCTCTGCAGAATCTACATTTCGAATCGGTGGTAGCTTTTACAAAAAAAAAAAAAATAATAATAATAAGCACTAAAATATTAATTTTGTAAAATGACGATTCGAAGGTGCTCGTGGGGCCTATTTGAAAAAAAGTTGGTTTTGATTTTGATGATTTTGATTTTGCATCGTGTTTTGGGGAGCACTTAAGCCGATTATATACGAGAATGAGAGGATGCTAAGCCCAGCAGTGGGACAATACCACTGTTGTAACTTACTTATTGTAAGTACCACATACTTATGGGTAATTTTTTAAAAGTTGAAATCAGTTTGAATTTAATCACTCATCTTAGTACCTAAATTCATTATTTGTTCGTGCCTTTTGTATTTTTCGTAAGTTTTTACGAATTCAATTCATTTTTACTAAACAATGCGAGCAGTATCACTATCGCTCATTAGTGCGATATTCATAGCAAATTTAGATTCATATAATAATGCCATCAAAAAAAAAATCTGAGACGTGTATATCAAACATACCCCCTAACCCGTAGTGGAGTAGCATATTATGTTTAATTCCAATTATTATTTTTTATAACATGCGTATCAAAACAAACATTCGAGTTGTCATTTTGAATATCCAGAACTTACCATTTGTATTTGTGTTCTGCCAAATCAAAAATATAAGCTATCAGAAATTTCGAAATTATAAGCAATATCTTCCCAACAATTTGACATTTTTTTTTAAATAAAAATAATATGTATAATATTTTATATTTATGTTTAAGATCATCTAATATACTCGTTCCATATTAAGAACAATTTGTAAATTAATAGGGTAATTTATAAAAATTATTTGTGTAACTTTGTTATATTTTGAATACTTTACTGATAAAAGTATTAACAGTATAAACTTACTTCAACAATAAACAGACCTCAGGTCAAGTTCGCCTAACGCCTTTTGATTGGAACAAATTGTTCTTAATACACTTGTTCGTTTTCTTCCAAGCTCTTTCTGAACGCAAGCATAACTTTTCTGTTTACAAAATTTGTCATATGCGAATCTACTTCTTATATTATTGCAATAAGGTCTAAAATATTTTCGCATAACTTAGAATCTGTGATGCTGTTAATAGGTAAAAGTGCGTCATAGCATTTCACTTTATGCTCAAACATCTTAATAGAATTGACGCTTGAAACTGTTTCATTGTCAAAGACATTTATTCGACATTCTTTATCAAACAATTCTTTGCAAATATCATTTTGATTAGAGTTCTTTACTTTTATATGACGATCTACATTCTTATGTTTCAAAAGATTTTATCTACTCCCATGCTTTAAATCCTCTATAAAAGATTCTGAAACAGTTAGCTTATTGCCAACATTTAAACATCTAATGTCATAGTAACCATTACAACAGTTGCATAAATAAGTAATATAAACGACAAAGATACGTTGGTTTATTTACGCTGTCTTTCATGCAGAATATATGACTGAATTTATAACGTTTAGATTATGTATTGACGGTATTTTTAAAAGAGTAACTATTAAGTTTCTTGCCGGTTCTTCCCAGCAGAATCTACCTTCCAAATCAGCGGTAATTTCACATAACTATAACATTGATTTTTTTTTCAAGTTTAAGATTATAGGAGTATACTAGTCCAAGTATTGCACCAATTTTGTCAGAATATAGATAGTATAGAACACCGCAAATATAATATAGATAGTGGTATTGAAAGTGGGTTCAGTTCTATAACGAATCGTATCGATGATGCGTATGCCTATATCCTCGAAAACTAAAATTTCTTACGAAGAAAGATTTATTGATTTTTTTTTTTCAGGATATTCAGATTCCTGCATATAGTTTGTTCAAACAAACAAATAAAATATTCTGCTTTAATAGATATACATGGTATATTGCGATGCACTCGTAAGTTATATGTATTTATTGATTTAGTTTATGTTAACACCTTATTACCGAAATGAAAAAAAAGTTGGAAGATTAACTTTTTCTTAAAATATGCCACGACCGGCTGGTCGAGTGGTCAGGCAACTAAACACTCTACGCAGCGGTCGCGGGTTCGAATCCCGCCAGGTGCAGATAATCTGTATGACGAATATAGATGTCTGCACCGGGTCATGGATGTGTATTTATGTATATATGTATTTATATCTTAAATTTATTTCCGTTCCTAGTACCTGTAACACAAGTTCTTACGAACTTAACACGGGGCTAGGTTAACGTGGTGTGATTGTTGGTTAATATTTATTTATTTATTTATTTATTTATGCCAACAGACATATCGTATCCTGAAATTTACGAACACAACACATAAATCGGTGATATATATAAGTAACTAAATAAGTAAAAATTGTTTAGATCATTTTACATGTTCATGACGTACGAGTCTTTCAAACTAGACATAAAGTTTTCATCGTTCTAATAAACAGTAATACATAAAATAGTAAAAATATCGAAGCAAATTTATTTTATTCATCGAAAAAACCAAAATAAATTTCATTATATACAATGTTATACATTTGTATTTATTTTAAATACATTTTTAAACCGACGTCCGTGTGGTCGTGATGCAAGCGACCGAGTAAGTACCTACATTTTGTTTTCGTATCGATCGATGCCGGTGGCCGGCGCGTGCGCAATAAATACAATATACTGTCAAATTGAAATCATTTTTATTCAGAGCTCTTTCGCCTCTCAGTGTTTTATGTGCATTGGTGTTGAGGTATTTTATAAAAGAAAATGTAGTATATTTTAGTAAAAAGAATTTTTAGGTCTAGTTTTATCAAATGTATGTACATTAAATCCAACCTACTCGTATATTTGCGAGCATGTTGTATAAAATTCGATGCAGAAATTGATATAAGTAGTCTTTTTTTTTTTTAAATAAATGAGAATTGATACGCTATTGAAATATTATATTGACAATTAATAGTATGTATTTTTTATGATTAATTTAATCAAATTCGAAACTTACATTATCTTAAAAGTTTTACTTAAAAAGAGTAACAATATTAATGTATACTGTCTAGATCAAGCAAAGTATAAGTCCAAGTGGTGTCCAAAAACAAAAACATTATAAAACACAAAACTATTTTATACTATAAATAAAAAGTAAAATCCTTAAATATATCTCAATAATTATAATTGAATTGTTTAATCTAATTTTAAGACTGTATATTAAGATCGGAGAAAGTTCAATCAAATTCCATCGAATTGCGATTTATCGGTCTTTACAGGCCGATAAATCGCAATTCAGCAAATTCTCGACACTTCCGCACAAGACCATAATAAAATTAGAACCAAGGAATTTATATCATAACTGGAACGCTCACTTAATAAAATTGTATATTCAAATATACATCTTGAATAACTGACTTAAGGTTGACATTTGTTTCCAACATATAAAGTGAAAAAATCGTTCCGAGCATTTCGTTGACTACTGGTATTTTGTCTCTTTCTTACGAGTTGCCTTGAATCCATGGTAAAAAGAGACGCAATCCCTCTCTTAGGAACGTTTTTTGAGTGCACGTGCGCATTCCAGTTTGTATATAAATACCTTGATCAGAACCGAGACATTAAAGGGCTAAAGCGTTTAATGACAGGCGCTGACAGATGGGCATGTACGTACGTTCGTCACCGCGAAGACATGCGCTGGTAACGCGATGTAACGGTACTTTGATGTGTCACCGTTGGAATTTGACAAGCGATGGATAGGTTTTGCTGTTATGTGCATAATTACGACGACCGTTCTGGTGTAGTGGTGCGAGTAGTCGCCTCAAACCGCGTGCCGGCGGTCGCGGGTTTGTTCCCGCTCGGGACAGATATTTGTATTTGTACAAATATTTGTTTCCAGTCTGGGTGTATGTCCTTGTGGGTCTACCCACCGTGCCTCGAAGAGCACGTAGAGCTGTCGTCCCGGTTGTTATCATAGACACCTGATAACGATCGTTATTTGTGGTAGACAAATAATTCGCCAACCTGCAGTAGAGCAGCGTGATGGATTAAGCTCTAACCCTTCTTCTATATGAAGAAAAGGCCTTTGCTCAGCAGTAAGTTGTTTACAGGCTGATAAAGTACAGTACATACAGCATAATTATAGCCACACTTAGTTTCGTTCGAATTTAGATTATTTAGCATATCGGTTAATATTTTTGTTTATTACTCTCCTTTAACGACTTCTCGGTTCAGTAGTCATGGCAAATATTTATTTCATTATTGACATACTTATTTGTCTTTGTCGGGACATTAAGTGTTTTCCGAACCCCCGACACAGTATATGTTCTATGTGAGGTGTTAATTTATCCTATGAGTTATGTTTATTCTATATTATAGACTAAGTTATAGAGCTTTTCTCAATGATAAAGCTTTCTATCACATAATTGTTAAATGTTTTTTAGTCTTACTATATCTTGATCGAATCAGAAATGATGCAATTATTTGCAAGCTGAAGTGGCAGTGGCAGGGCACATAGCTCGAAGAACTGCCGGAATATGGAGCAGAAAGGTCGCAAGGAGCAAAAAGTCGCCGGAAGCCGTTGGATGGAGACTGCTTTGAACCGGTGGCTCTGGGGGTCAAGGGGGTAGGCCTACGTTCAACAGTAGACACACAACAGCTGATGTGATGGTGATGATAATGATGATATCTTTAGAAGTACGTTCAAACAAAAAAAACTTTGACTTTCCATTATTATAACATAGAACTTCAAAATGTTATTTTGAATCTTGGAACTCTATTTCATATTATCATTTATAATAACTATATTTAAGGTCAATAGATTCTTTTATTTCAGATGAAACAATATTTTAAGCCTCAATATTTCCTTCCTAAAAGGACCTCTGTAATCTGTACTTCGAATTAACATAATAAAATTAGCACAATACAATGTAAGGCTCATAAATTAAAGCGGGCAAACTCACGAAGTCGGTCGATGTAGATGGGAAGATTTCGACTCTGATAGCGGATCTGTGCCATACCCGTACCGTACGTTTTTGGCTAATGAAACATCAGATTGTGCGGTTCTAGCTTCGAAATTATTCATTTTATTATTGATATAAGTATCCAGAACGCAGATGGTGGTATTGTTCGACTCGACGAGGATTGTACGCCAATTTCCTACTCTACAGCCCTAATCGGCTGTTTGATTTCCCTGCTGGGCCGTAATCATCCATGCGCTCATATTTGTTTATCTGTATTAGTTTATATAAATTTATAAGAATTAAAATAAATATATATATATATGGGCTGTATAATTTTTATTATTTTACTAAAATACTAGCTATCCCCGCGGCGGTGCCCGCACTTAAATTTTCCTTTACGTCACTACTACGGTATGGTAGTAACAAACGCGATTCAGAAAGCGCCATCTATTATAATAATCTCATATTTCAACCTGTAAAAATAAACTGCAATCCGACATTTTGACATTTCTCTGTCGTTTCTTTTTTAACTGAATTTTGCGTATGAATATTAATTATGAATTTTTATTAATTAAATGCCATAAAACCTTATTTTACACAACGTTCAAATTTAAATGTCTAATTTAAACGAATTTCCGTCTCCTCTCTTACGCCATCATTCAATATACAAAACTCAAATTACACTAACTTTAGACCAGAGTAAAGCGATTTTGATGCAATAAAAACTAAATGTTACTTCAGAATATGTTTTGTGATTGAATTTCTTAACCAGTAGGCTAGGTATATTAGTAGTGACGCGTGTTCAAACAATACAGATAGACAGACGTTTCTAAAAATTATAGAAATGTGTTTAGTTAGTGTTTTTAGATCCCTACAAAAATTAAGTCAAACATTCTGAAAAAAAAAAACATATTTTATATATGTATATACAGTACAAAATTTTATACATATTATATTGTATATATATATATATATATACGTACACGGTATAAAAATTTCCCACGCTATACAAAGACTAAAAAACTTCTTAAAAATTAAATAGAAATTTTTAGTCTTTGATTAGTGTAGGAATTTTTTTTTAATCATAAGAACAATATATTTGGCAAAATGCCGACTAAACTACTTAGTTCTTGTAAGATTTACGTTTAAACATCTACAGTTAAAGTATAGAGTGGCGATTGGTTCTTACTGAAATACGACTGGAACCTACCTACATTAAGAGATACTCGTATACATAAAATAAATTTTAAAATAAAATATAAGTAGTAAAGTATTTTCGTTCATATCTATATAATTGTTATAAACTGGAACAGTTGGTTTGTTTAAATACGAAATTTTTAAACTACTAAAACAATTTAAAAATATATATATGAGTTAAAAAAAAATCTTGTTTTTTTAAAGTACAAGAAGAAGGACAAAGATGAAGTTAAAACAAGGTGTTATAATTATGGAAAAAAGTAACTATTGATTCGGGTAAAAACGTCTGGAGAATCTAGTCATAACATACACATCACATACAAATAGAGATTATTGTAGGTATCCCCCTGATTTTTTTATTATTATTTTAAACTAGATTCTGCCTGCGGCTTCGCCCGCGTGGATGTCGGTTATCGCAGCAAAAAAATTGTCCTATGTTACTTCTTATACCTCCAAAAATATGTGTACAAAGTTTCATGACGATCGGTTAAGACTTTAAGAGGTTTTCGTGTGAAAGCGTAACAAACAAACTTACTTTCGCATTTATAATATTAGTATGATTTGTTTCGACAAGCAGAGAAACATTTACAGGCTGTGTCAGATCAATTCAATATATTTAAAGTTATATTAAAATTAAGAAGATAAACTCAACTACAAGTAGTTTCCCAGCCTGTTTGCTTATTCCGTGTAAACTTCAACGCGATGTTTTTCGGAGTAATATGTACAATACTATTTAATATTATGGCTAGGATATATTCGTATTTTTTTAATTGATGAACGATTTCAATCATTCTTACACCGCTATAGCTACAGAATATTCATAGGATGTAAAATAACATATTCAATTGGAATAAAATCACGGCTGAATCAATTGTTACTAAATAATAATAATAATAAATTAATTTGATTAAAAGTCTATACCGGATTTTATCGCGTTTATTTAAAACTTTATAGTTTTACAATATTTTAAATTATTTCCCGACGTTTCCGAATTATTCGGACACCCACCACCTCAGTCCCCCGAGATCACGGACGCTGTAAAGGGTCCGAAACGTCGGGAAATAATTTAAAATATTGTAAAACTATAAAGTTTTAAATAAACGCGATAAAATCCGGTATAGACTTTTAAACAAATGAGTAAAATTCGCGTAAATATAAGAGAACAATAATAAATTAATTTAATCACTACATATTGTAAAACAGTCAAACAAGTCCTCCGGCGCGTCTGTCTATCTGTTCGCGACAAACTCAAAAACTACTGCACGGATTTTCATGCGGTTTCCACCAATAGATAGAGTAATTCATGAGGCAGGTTTAGCTAAATATACATACACCGGATGCAGCTGGGGCAGGCCGCTAGTGTATAATAAAATAATATTTTTTTAGACATTAAATAAATTGTTTATAGTCGAATCGAAAATTTATTAACTTATTAACATTGCACAAGTACAGAAATAATCATTATCTGTTTACAAACTTTCATTGTAAACAATTTTAACATAAAAATCAATGTTTCTTAAAACTTAAATGACTTTATATTAAATGAAGATAATAAATAAATAAATAAATAAATATTAACCAACAATCACACCACGTTAACCTAGCCCCGTGCTAAGTTCGTAAGAACTTGTGTTACAGGTACTAGGAAAGGAAATAAATTTAAGATATAAATACATATATACATAAATACACATCCATGACCCGGTGCAGACATCTATATTCGTCATACAGATTATCTGCACCTGGCGGGATTCGAACCCGCGACCGCTGCGTAAAGTGTCCAGTTGCCTGACCACTCGACCAGTCGGCCGTCAATAGATATTATGATAATATTTTTTAAGATAAGATCTATTTATTTATATAGGTGATAAATTATTTCGTGACTCGAGTAAGTCCAAACGAGAAATTAATATGTATAGAGAAACAGAACTTGCGCAAGTAATAGGCCATTAGACCTGGCAGATCTGCGTCGCTAATGAGATGAATTGGAGCGTAACCCGACATTGCATTGCCGACAAGTTAATATTTCAACACGAATATAGCGATAATTTGCCCTAAGCTCGACTTACTGCTAATTAAATTTGAGTTATAAATGTTATTATAAGTGTTTCTACACTTTACATTCTATAAAATGGTATAGTGGGGTATGAAACTTATTCCCTATCTACACTCATTATATCTATGCTTATAATATAATCTGTATCATGTCCATTTTTGTACATTAATGATAATTTAGATATTTTTTTTTGGAAGACACTCTATAATCAATACTGAAGACAAAAATGTATTTTCCTGTTTTTAACCGTCTTCAAAAAAAGGAGGAGGTTTTCAATTCATCTGTTTTTTTTTTAATGTCTATCTGTTTTTACCTTGGTCGTGCATCATGTCGAACAAAATTGAATGAATTTAAATGAAACTTAACGTGATATGAATTTATAATAATAAGTTATGACATTTGATACATTTGATTACGAAATTTAATACAGTTTATTTGTGGGGGGATAAATTTGCAGTTTTTTTTTTTACTAATTCTCAAAAGTTTAGAGGAATAACCATAACATATAAAACACATAATCATGATGAAAATATATTTTAAGCCAGACTACCTATTTGGCGACCGTTCTGGTGTAGTGCTGTGACTAGTCGCCTCAACGCCGGCTGTCGCAGGTTCAATTCCGCTCGGGACAGATATTTGTATTTATGCAAATATTTGTTTGCGGTCTGGGTGTATCTCTTTGTGAGTATCCCCACCGTGCCTCGGAGAGTACGTAAAGCGGGCGGTCCCGGTTGTCATCATAGACACTTGATAAGGATCGTTACTCATGTTAGGGAAATTATCTACCAACCCGCAGTTGAGCATTGTGGTGGATTAAGCTCCAACCCTTCTTCTAGATGTAGAAGAGGCCTTTAGCCAGCAGTGAGACGTTTACAGGCCGATTCAGTTCATTTCAGTGCAGTTAAGTCAGCAAAAGTAACGTAACATACTTTCTATAAAGTCATTAAATAATCATTGATGCCGGCTTGACGGCCGGCTGGTCGAGTGGTCAGGCAATTGGACACTTTACGCAGCGGTCGCGGGTTCGAATCCCGCCAGGTGCTGATAATTTGTATGACGAATAATAATAGATGTCTGCACCGGGTCATGGACGTGTATTTATGTATATATGTATTTATATCTTAAATTTATTTCCGTTCCTAGTACCTGTAACACAAGTTCTTACGAACTTACCACGGGGCTAGGTTAACGTGGTGTGATTGTTGGTTAATATTTAATATTTATTATCAAAAAATCAAAATCAAAAACAACTTTATTCAAATAGGCTATGTAAATTTCATATTCGGAATGTAAATTTTGCAGAGAAGAATCGGCAAAAAAACTCCTATGAAAATAATATATAAACTGTATTTTAGTACAAAATTAGTAATATCTTGCATGAAATACAGCGCCACTAAGTCCACACATCTTTATCGACTAAGTACTTAATCGTAACAAATCAAAGATACATCACAAACAATAATTCCAATGATAAAACGTTATTCGGCATCAAAATCGCTTCAAGTATAATATTAATAAAGAGTAACGTCAAGTGCGTAAATCGTTAGCGGCTAAACTCGTCTCTACAGACTCTTGTACCGATAACCATCGGGGAGTGGCGCCCGAGAGAGATAATACGCACAGTACAGGTCATGAGAGAAGTGTTAAATATATTAAGCCTTTATTATAATCATCAGTTATCTCTGAGTGATTCATAATAACTAATAGACACAATATACTCTTGATCAATCAATCAAAAACAACTTTATTCAAATAGGCCCCACGAGCACCTTCGAATCGTCATTTTACAAATTAGCACCTTAAAGTGATTATTATTTTGTAATAGTAAAGCTACCACCGATTCGGAATGTAGATTCTGCAGAGAAGAATCGGCAAGAAACTCCGCAGTTACTCTTTTGAAAATAATATATAAACTCTGTTTTAGTACAAAATTAGTAATATCTTGCATGAAATCTTGTTTGCATATATGGATAAAAGCCACACTTAAAAACGCACAATATCTGTTTATATATTTTTATATGTTAATATATCGCCGTGCGGTGACCGGCAGAGAAAAAAAGTCCCGATCTCTTTCTTACCAAGGTGTCGTAAAAGGCGATTATTAAAGCCATAGTGGTGCGAACAACTGTGCACCAAGCACGATGGTGATATGCAGCAGCTTCACCATATCCTGCCACAATACACTATACGCTGTAAAATGTCACGCTACATATCTTAAGGTTGGTAGTTATAATAAACGTCAACCTGCTAAAAAAACCAAAGGAAGACTGTACCAGCCTATAAAAAACCCACTGCTGAGCGAAGGCCTCTTCTCATATAGAAGAAGGGTTGGAGCTTAATCCACCACGCTGCTCCACTGCAGGTTGACAGATAATTTCCCTCATATGTAACGATCATTACCATGTGTCCGTGATAACAACCGGTACCAAAGGCTTTACGTGCTCTCCGAAGTACGGTGGGGAAACCCACAAGGACATACACCCAGTCCGGAAACAAATATTTGCACAAATACAAATATCTGCCCCGAGCGGGAATCGAACCCGCGACCGCTGCCGTTGAGATGAGAGACACCAGAATGATTGTCAAAAAAAAGGAGGACATACGGTTCAAAATACAAGTAATTATTTTAAAAAAAATGTAATTTTGTATCGTAATAGTAAAGAAATATAGCAAATAAAGGGTTGACGATGGAAACACTTCGACGTCCACCACTTTGGTGCCTCAAGAACGACTAAACGCTTCGAGGGAGTCAAAGCACGAATCATTTTCAGGCGATTGCAATGTGTCAAAATGAGCAATAAATGAGCTGTAATAATTGATAATTAAAACGCCGCTCGCCAGTCAATTGTGTACGCAAGTGTAGCGAGATTCGGATCTTAACGCTGACTCTCAACCGAGTGTCTCAATTAAGGCTTTATTGGCCAATTTGCTCCGCGCAGCCGACTATTTAATTGTGCGTTTTTATTGTGAGCTGTCGTATATTAATGCGTTATAATTTCGTTTAAACGCTTTATCACTGCATTGTATATCAATGGTTGGTAGATATTTTAATTATGTATACTCTTATCCTGTTACACGTATTGATTCTGATATAATTAACTCGCAGAATTTGTTTGATTGAAAATGATAATCTCAAAATCTACTCGAACGATTAGAAAAATATGTTTATACAACCAAACACGGCTTGTATGTGTTTATCGACGAAAATTGTAGACCAAAATATCACACTACGACTCGAAGGACAGAAGCAGTAACCCTAAATGCCAAGCATCATATAATATCACCATGTTATAAGACAGGAGAAACCTGTCAATGAAAAACTTTGAAACTTTTTATTTTTATTTTTACACCAAGTACAAGATAAATTAATAAATAAATTTAGAGAAACCATTAAAAAAGCTACATACTAATACATGAACTTTTGCTTAAGATTCAGGTGATAAATTTTCTAGTCTCGGTCTATCTAATATAAATATAGTCTAATATAAAAAATAAAATAAAATAAAACACGTAAAATAAGAATAAACCGATTCACATAAAATCACTGGAATTTTAATCTCAAAATTACTTTCAAATGGTTTTTATGTAATAGTAATTGATCCAAATTTGACTGAACTTATTAAATGCTAATGCTATTATTGTCAAGGTTTATTTACCTTCCCCCCACTTTCCACTGTTTCAAATAAACGTTACATTTAAGTAGAAACATTCAATAAACAGACCACATATAGAGTACATAATATTGATGTATATTGCTACCGATATAAAGACTATTGTCTATAAAAAAAAACAATATTTCTTCCTAAAAAACACAGCACTTCAGTCCTTAAGTCTTTGCTTATAAAAGCGTCTCAATACATTTTATTATTGAAGAATTAACTGCGTTTATTTATTGCAGTAAGGTCAAATGGCGTGTTTTGTTTGAACTCTTAATAGAATGGTGATATACGGACTATCAACTAACTTTAAGTTCTACCATTTTATTACTACTACTTTAACTTCTTGACTACACTAATTAAAATGAAAACAATAAAAAAGTGACAACACCTCAATAAATATTAGGAAATAATAAAAAAGTTTAGTATAAAGAGTTTATATAACAGTATGCAAGTCGAAACTTTATATATATTATATAATAATAAAAAATTAAATAAACCCGCTTAAAAGCAATAAAAAACGTATAAAATAATGTATAAGATAAGAATCTATTTTATCCAAAAAAAAAAAAGAACAATGCCTGTATTTACACAAAGATATATCAAACAAACATTTATCATTCGTTGAAAACAATTTTTCAAAAAAAATTTTATTAGAAAAATCAAAAGAAAAACTACAATAAGTATTGACTAAAAATTATAGTTGCAAGTTGTTGTTAACCCAGATGTAGCCAACTGGCTTACGCAAGCCAGAGCACCAGTTTTTAGCCGCATTAACCAGTTTCATCCCTCTGGGAAAATTATAAATATTAAAATATTGGTCCTACAGTTCTGGGAGTTGGGATTTTTTTAGGAAATTCCCTCCTCTTTGTGAATCTTTTTTAATTTTGAAAAGTCTTAATTACTTTTTGAGATAATTGCAAAAAAAATAAACAGCTTTTTTATTTAGTTGATTGTTACCTACATAATATATTGATAGAAAATTAATCTTATTAAAGCTAGCCACACTTAACTAACATCTATGAGTGTGTATTAATAAATAATTTTTCTAATAAAACCGATTTAAATTAATTTTTAACACGAGATTAAAATCTCAGCTATACTTGAGCCAAATTCGATGTGGAATTTATGTAAACAAACCAAATGTCATCGTGTATAGGGTTGTCACACTTTTAGTAATGAAAAATTTTAATTTATCACCAATTTCCTAGTTATACATTAATAATTTTACTTTAACATAATTTAACTTGAACTTAATTTAACCCCCAAATACGTAATATTATAAGAAAATTTGCTTATAACAAAAATTAACAAATTTGTAATTACTAATATACATCTAACAACTCTAAATTTTTGCACTGACAGGAAAATTTCGCAGATAAGCAGCATTTGGTCTTTTTTTGATCAGTCGATATATTGTTAAAGGTAAATTGTTATCGATCTTTATGCACAATTTCAAATATTATAATTATTATGTTTATTCAACGTAAGTAAAGTAAACAATAAAAGAGAATGAGTGTCTGAACATAGATTTTTAATCATATTAAATCCGTTTTAAAACAAATGTTGTATTATTTTGAATGCTATTCAGGGATAGTGTAGCTATTTTTAATATAGGCATATACATATTTATTAAAATATTTAGAAATCATTCAGTGGGAAATTAGTATTCCCACGTTAGCAAGTAAATTTTACACATAATTATAGATAATATATAAATATATCTAACTTTCTGACTTATATATTTCAAGTTTTATGTAGCTTGTACTACTATGTATAAATATTAAAAAATGTAATTATTATAATTATTTTCCAATAGGCTGTAAACATCTACCTATGGTTGGTTGCTAAGCAACGGTTTGTTGGTAAACATTCCATATCGAATTTGGCTTAAGTATAGATTGTTTATTATTATTAATTAAAATTTATGGCTTTCACTAGTGCCAAGACAGCACAGATGATTTCACCTATCTCACGTAGAATTGAGAAGACACGAAGATTCATCGGTCAATCGAGATTACAAGCTCAATAGAATTTTGAAAACCATAGATATAATAAATATTTTTTGTTTAACCTTTAACTTAAAACTATATTATAACTATGTGTAATATATGCTCCAAATAACCTAAAATTTAAAGAACTTGGAGGTTGTAATTCAATTTTGCTTATAAGCCTCAGAACCTGCTAAATTTAAGATGGTAATCATTGGTATGCGACGACGATTTTAATAATTTTATTGTATATAGCATGTGTGATGTTCCTATGGAGTGTCATAGTCCTTATGGACTAAAAGTCCTTAAATAAAGAAGAAAAAAAACTATGTCTAGTCAAGATCGCATTCTAAATGCCTAGTTTATTTATATAAAAAATTACATGAATGTAAATTGAGGATACTTAACATGTTAAAAAGTCAATAAATATTAAACTCGCTGGTGTATTAGTTACGAACTCGTTGACACGAAAAAACATTATCGTTGTTAATTCGTTTCCTTGTTCGAGATGATACATAAAGATATATCAGAATCATCATAGCAATTATAAACCATTTACCTTTATATATAGTTAGTATTGTATCATTATATAAATACATCAAAGTCATTTACCGTCTTTATATAAATGTACAAATAGTGAAACCAATGAATTCATTTTCAAACCACATCTTAAATTGTAAATATATTCAACAAAAAATCTTCAAGTGATTTGTAAAATTTCTACAAATAATATGTACATTATGTAAACCTTATTTTATATTTTAAAAATATATACTAAATTTAGTTTAGACGTTTTCCGATGTCTGGTGGGTTACTTTGAATTAAAAAAAAAATGAATTTGTAATAATGGTTGTCTGTATATTTCATTTTCAGTCTAGAACGTATTTTTTTTTTTTTGTTTGTTTCATAGATATTATTTGACAACGTAGAAACTATTATTTAATGACACAAATTAAAAAAAAAAAAACGGTATATGACCGAATCGTCCAGTTGGGTTTTATTTATATTTACAATTTTTAATATACCATCAGAAATTTATTCGTCAATAACTCAATAGACATTTAATATAAATACAAATTATTAGTGTGAATACTAACTACAGTAATAAATTACACGATAGCTATGAAAATTCTCATCTGTGTTCTTATGAATAAAATAAACCGGCCAAGAGTGAATCGGTTTTGAACATGAAGAGTTCCATATCAACACACAATTGATATTTAACAAAGAATGTTTAAAAAAAATCCTGTTCATAAACCTTTTTCAATAAACTTTTTTAATTGCTATATATATAGGCGTTTCTAAGGTAGGGAGCTTAATGCACAGTATTTTAGGTAACAAACAACTGATATAAATAATTATTTATATATATAATTTTAATAAACATTTATGCGTACTATATTTAAATAATATACCTAGACTCTGGGCGAGAATCCAACGCACAACCTTGAAGCGGAAGGCAGGGTCACTGCCAACTGCACCAACAAGTTTTACTACGGAACCCTAAAAAGATAAACGACACAATTACCATACATGAAAATCTGTCACCGGTTGACGATTATCCAATAAAAAATAATTTTTGTGCGGTGTTAAGTATAGACAGTTAAATCATCGGCTTCGTTATGGGCATGCCTTATACTGGTAACAAGTTTTCTTCGTAGGAATAATTGGTAGATCATACTCGCATACATTTTATCACACTAGGAGTCAATGAAGGTAGCTATTTGATACTATACAGTGTCTGCTTAACTATCATCACATATACTGATAAGTATTCTCGTAGACATGTTTTGATGTCGGTGAGAACCAAATTTAATTTTTTTCCTACCTCTGCCGAAAGTTCGATTTTCGTCCCTATGAAGCGGGACAAAAGTGACACTTTTTTCTCCCGCTTCACAAGGACAAAAATCGAACTTTCGTTATGGGTAGAAAAAAAGTGACACTTTTTCCCCCCGCTTTACAGGGACAAAAATCGATCTTTCGGCCCAGGTAGTAAAAAGTGACACTTTTTTCCCCGCTTCACAGGGACTAAACCCGAACTTTCGGCCTAGGTAGAAAAAAAGTATATGTAAATAACATGGGACGAAAGTTACATCCTATCCCGCATGTTTGTCATGCAATTTCACATGCGGGACACATCATAATACTAAAAGTGTGAAGAATCTCTAAATAATGACTAAATAAATAAATATTTCCTTTTAATCGACTCAAAAAAGCGGGAAGTCTTTTGTATTTACTGTAAAGCCTGTATATGTTGCACAGATGGGCGTCATGAAGGAGGAAAATTGACGCTTAATTTCACTAATTATTTTAACAATTTTTAATCTAATTAAATAAAAACTTTTTAAATAATTATTACATAAATAGTGGACAATGGGGCAACGTAGCATGCTTGCCAATACTCGCCACGCTTGGTTGACGAACGCAGTGTATTATGTCAGGATAAGGTGACACTGCTGACCATCACCGCTCTGGTCGGTGCATAGTTGTTGGCACCACTATGGCTTTAGTCGCCTTTTACGACACCTCCGCAAGAAAGAGGTCAGGACTATTTTTCTGTGACGGTCACCACACGGCAAATAGTTTAAATTATTTTCATTTAAATGTATTCAATAGATGACTCACATTAAAAGTAGGATTGCGTCATGATATGTCGAAGAATACCTCGTTACCTTCTTAGCTTTCTCAAATTTTAGATATTTAACAACAAAATCAAATCAAAATCGAAAATTTACTTAATTCAAATAGACGTTAAAGCACATTTGAATCGTTATTGAACAATAATTTATTATGTTAATATGAATTTAGCACCGGATTCGGACTGTATATTCCGCTTAGAGAAACCGGCATAAATCACGATAGTTATAAAATAATGACAGTCGTTAAATAAAATGAGCGCGACAATTTGCATCACACGCATTCAGAGGCGAGAGTAGTGAGAGATGATGCATGAATTTTTTTTACTAACGTCATAAATAAAAGTTGATAAGAGAACCGATTGGCTGACATCAAATGATTTTCATTCCTTTTATAGGTCTGACATCATATAACCGCGCTGTGTGGCTGATGAACCGTTTATTAAAGATTTAAAACTGGTCCATAATGATAGTGTAGAAGATTCAATTTGCACTCGCTTATGGAAGTATTTTAATTCTTACCGCTTTCTGCATATGAGGTCCTTTGTATTTTTTATTGGAAAAATTTTAGATAGTAAAAGAAATTAACAGATTTTGTCGTATACTTCTTGACTGCAATTCCTTATACAATAAGTAGTCCATGTGTATGTCTGTTTGTAAGTCTTTGTCTTTATACCCGATTTCATCGTAAGCGTTTCAGAAGTGCAGCATTATCCAACATCCTTCCTTCCAATGACACATTAGTAATGTATCATCAAAACTCTTTTCTGTCTATAATATTAACATAGATAATTTAATTTACCTTAAAGTCCCAATAACTTCTATAATTTTTTAAGCCTTTCGTGGTCACTACCATTATGATTTATCTGTAAAACGGGATATTATAATGTTTGTTGTTGGTTATTTTGAGGTCCCGATATTTTGGCACCAATGTAAATACCATAGGCACTGGTACACTGTACGTTACGTGGTACCTAGTAACGTACGTGTACGATACGGCAGTAAATATCCCGTTTTTTATATAAGTTCAAAAAAGTCCAGAACTCCATATGTGTGTCGGTTCTTATTGTTCATCAATAGCAAGAGAGTAAAATCTTGCTACACTAAAAATAAAGAAGAAAATTATTAAGGCAATAAAACTTTCGAACAACTTTTGCTTAAAATTGAAACTCGTATGACGTTAGTACTTTCCAATAACCACAATAAAGTATTAGAATGAAATAGTTTTTTTAAAGCTCTATAAAAATTCCTTTCCAGATAATAGGTACTATAATAATCCCTCTCAGCAATATACTATTTTAATTATTTGAGCAATAAGACGGCCGGTGTCAACAACCTCTCTGCCTTTACTTACTAGATATAGTATTTGATATAAACTCCATATGAATTGTGTCAGAAATCTGTCACTAGTAAGCAAAATCAAGAAAGATTAGCCGTAAGCGAAGAACAGGCAGAACGTGGATTCGTACCTGATTGATCCAGTGCGGGCCGGTACTATTGATCCAATGATCGGTATTAAGGTGACAATTCCATCGTCACACAAACGCATAGAATGGAAAAATATTACAATATATAAAATATGTTTCAACGAAAAGAGGTTAAGAAGTTATTACAACAAAGTGTTTTATTTATGAAATTTTTGTGACGTTTAAAATTATATTTAAAATATCTCATAGTCTTCAAAAATATTCTATGTCCACATAAAATATGTAAGCTCAAAACTCACATGGCTAAAATCATTGTAATCATTAAAAACATTATAATAATAAATAATAAATAAATAAATATGTTTAACATACACACACGGTCGTCTGTCCCCAAGGTAGGCAACTTAATGCCTGTGTTTTATGTAACAGTTGACTGATATACATTTTTTAAAAATAAATAATAATAATAATAATAACTCTTTATTGTACAAAAAAGCAACATAACATACAAAAAAAAATAGGAAATAAGTACAAAAGGCGACCTTATCGCTAAAGAGCGATCTCTTCCAGGCAACCTTATAACCTTATAATAAATATACATATAAATAATAGGTGCTATAATTACATACATATTACACCCAGATTCGGGGCGGGAATCGAACCCAAAACCCTGGAGCAGAAAACAGGGCCACTGCTAACTGCGCCACGGGCCAGCTTATTATATTATGTGTTTTTGTAAAGAGTGAAATCATGAAGTACATCTCGTATTAATATAAATTAATACGATATCCATTCTATTTGTTACTTGCTCTATATTTTTCACGAACAAGGAAGTATCCAGTTGAAGATATGACGTGCTGTCACCAGCAAGTGACGAGACTGGGTCATAAGATCACTCGTATTCGACCTTTACCATGAACTCGGGACATTGACCTAACCGTCTATTGTTGCGAAATTGTACGATCTATTGTTAAGGTTACCTATGCTACCTTAAATTCATGAATTTGGTCTAGTATTTATATTTATATTGATATGTATTGAAGTTTGTCAGTTTGTATGTATTTGCTAATGTAAGGCTATGGAACGTAGCGTCGTTAATTAACCCGATATCGGTGGGGCTATCACGTAACTTGTGAATAGCGAACGATCGCGAAAGATTGCTAAAAATTGCTAAAAATTGTTGTAATTTAACATTTTAATACTGAAAGTCGAGTTTTCCAGTTGGCAATTTCTAAGCAAATCGTTATTGCTAACTTACGTAATACTAGATGTATTACATAAGTGAATTAATATATACAAATAAAAATACTGACCATCGAATAATCTAGCTTTAAGTAATTTAATTTAACATCGAAATTAAATTTGGATCGCATTAAAAATGAAATATTTAAAGTGGTTTTAACAACTAGTATCAGGTACGGTATGTCTTGACATTGTTCATGTTTAAATTTTAAACAGCGAATGGCTTTTAAGCGAAGTTTATATAATAATACTATATAAAATCTAGTGTCATCGACAATTTCTTAGATAGGTACATAAGACTGAACGTATGGTGAAAAGCTTGCGACAGTTTTCGTTTTATTAGGCAAAGGTTCTGCGTTACTTAAAAAAAAAAGGAAAAAATATCGTGTGTACGGAGTACACATGTCAGAAGTGAAACATTTTTAGCAAACATAATTTAAAATTTATTTATATTAATAGTTAAACATTCTATTACTTATTTACGCATTGTTTACGCGTTGCTAGGATACGCAACATCATACTATCTCATTGTCTCCTATACATTTTTGTATTTGTGTCTCATACCCTTCGATCAATTATACCCCAATTGATCGAAGCTCATACCGGTCGTTTTTTCCGTCGCATCCCGTTTCAAATCACAACGATTCTAAAGAAGTTTCACTTAAAAAAACCTTACACGTGGTTGAAGTCAAACTTCTTTAAAATTTGACAAATGATGATTAAGTTAAAAATAAATACCTAAGTCCTGTTAGAATTTAAAAAAGTATGTATATATTGATAATATAACAACAGTAGTAATTTATATCGAACATTATATGATTATATTATAAATACATTAATTTAATTATCATTATACTTTAAATATTTAAAAATCGAATTCTATATAAATATAAACGCGTCATCGCCGTAACGCATATCCGTTGCATTGTCGTCGTCCAAAGCATTCAGTTACGACTCAGTCGCGCCTAAAGTAGTTTTAAATCATTAAAATAAGGCGCTACGTACGCGGCTACATGGCGACATATACAACAAGTTGAAGTATTTTATTACACGAGTATTGATGAACAAGCTGTACGTGTGATTTCGTGTGATGTGCATTTACACTTTGTACACTCTCCGGAAGGAACCTTATTGAAATGTATGATGTATTTCAGGATAAAAAACATCTAGTGTGCTAGCTCACGAATGAAACCGGAAAGCACAGAAACACACCGTATTTTAGAATAGACATTAAAATAATAGTTAAACGTTAATTACATTTTCATGAAATTATAAAATAGATATAGCTGTTACAAAGATAGTCGGTAAAGAACCGTCTGTAGATTCAACCGAAGCGGTCCACAATTACCGCATAAAATTATTTAATTCTTGATAAGATTCGTTGTTGTTAAAGTTTACAAAAATTCAAGGGTTTATAAATGTTGGATAAAAGTTAAAGTAAGTTTAAGGAATGAAAATCAAATTTAAAAATAGCGATAAAAAAATTATAGAGATTTTCTATTTTCTTAGTTGAATATGTTGTTTGTTTTGGATGTATTTAAGTCGAGAACGATCCAATATAATATTTATTTATGACATATTATATTTATTAATGAAAATTATGGAATATAAAAAATTAGGCTACGACAAATAGATTGCTAGCTAGATGATTGCTAGTAACTTAGACTTCATATATGTGGGTCATTGCTGTGCCATTTTCAATTCAATTCAAATAAAATGGTGAAGCAAATGACTCGCATAACATTAGTTAAGTAAGTCTAGGTTAAGTACTAATATATATTTTTTAAGATACACTGTTAATAACATAAATGTGTCTAGTTACTCGATTATAAAGTTTAAAAAAATTGTGTGTGTCAGCTCCGACGCACGACTGGAGTTTACTCCTTAAGTACGATTGTCTAAACATACGCAAAAAGAGTTTATCCAACTGAAAATAAGATTAATACCATATGAAAGGGTAAATTAACAAATTAATGAAAATAATATACATATATAAATATATATTTATTCATTTTATATACATTTATTATAACTAATCGGCGAAATATTTTACATTAAACTTTTCACAATAGTCAATTTCAGATGTGCACAAATATTTCATTAGGAATGTTGATAAATTATGTAATTATTATTATCTGACAATTATCATTTATTTTTTAAATATTATTTTTCAATATTAATTAGAGCAACATTACTTTCGCACCGCACGATAGGTGCGCGCGCACCGAAAAAGTAACGAAGTCATTCAATAGTAGATTTTACCTCTCATATTTTTCTCATACCGGGCGCCTTATATATGAAAATCGATTCTTAAGGAGTAAACTCCAATAAACTCCAATAAAAAAAAATAAAAAAAATGTAAATGAATAACTAAAACTACGAGGGACTTTTAGAACTACTCTTTACTGCACACAACTAAGAAATATATATGTATAAACATATAAAAAGGTGGGTTTATATACAAATTACAAAATAGGACTGCTTCCAACTTTTTTAGCTTATTTTCTTGTTTTTTTTTCTTTTTCTTTCTTATATATTACAATAAATATTTCATAAATAAACAGTATCGACGTAGTCACTCGCAATTATGACGAATCTAACGACACCACTATTAAATTCTTCCAACCGACAGTTTACAGTGAATCAAGATTAATTCAAATACAGACGGAACATACATATGAAATTATGAATATACATTCTAACATACACGTGTGATTAAAAAAACAAGAATTGAATACAAGTATACCATGTAACATAGCCGGATTCATCTCTATTGTGATAAAGTTTATTTTAACAAGGTTTTTTTACAATAGTGTGAGTTAGAACGGCGCTGTGTGCAACAAGTGACATGACTCTTTTATAGTTATAACCCTGTTTATCCATAAATATTATTAAACAATTATTTGTATCATAACTCTGTCGCCTTGGTATTTGGCCTCGGAAGGCCGTTTTGCGTTTATTTTCTATTATTTTTACTAATAACCGAGCTGTCATCGGTCTCGTTGTTAATATTGATTGTCAGTGACGTAATTACACGTTAAGTTGCGTTGAATGTGTCATAATTGCATGTTTTAGAATATGATTGATTGTTTGAAACTTGCCTATGAATATTATAAAATGGAATGACGTCGAGATGCTGTACGTTGAAATTTATTATCGAATACAAGGTTTTGTAAGAAATGACTTTAAATCGATTATCTGTTCAAACCTGCTAATCTTAGGCGTTATAAATCTAAAAAAAAAATGTTTTAATACTTTTAATTGCACACAACTAGAAAATAATAATATTTGTATTTTTTTTTTATGTAAGCGGAAACGGTCAAACGGACAGTCGGTTCACCTGGTGGTAAGTGTACGCGACATGCATAGACACCCGCTAAATCAGAGGATTAGCAGGTGCGTTGCCGGCCTTTCAAATGGGTATATGCTCTTTTCTTGAAGGTCCCTAAGTACTATCGGTTCGGAAACACCGTAGATGGCAGCTGATTCCATATACTGGTCGTACGAGGCAGGAATTAATGAAAATGAAATAAATGAATGTAATGAACAAAAAAAGATGTACAAAGGCGATCTTATCGCTTGAAGAGCGATCTCTTCCAGACAACCTTTGGATATAAATAGGACTCGTCATAGTAACGGCTGACGTGGTCTATAAAGAATTTCTATAAGGATCAAACGTTAATAATTAATTTAAAATTAATGTTTTAGTTAGCCTATTTATTTAAAAAACTGTAGTTTATCAGGTTTGCTATGAAATATTAAATTTCAAAACACAAGAACGTAGCAATAATCGTTAACATCAACAGATCTTACAAATCTGAAACGAAAAGTGAAATTGCGAATTGATAATAATTAGTATATGACAAGAATCCAAAATACGTACCGGCGTTAACCGGCAGAAATATATAAGAAATGAGCAACAGTGTAAATGATATCTTTAAACACGGACAGATCCTGCCACTTATTATTTATAGATCAGCTACCAGAATGCAAATGTCTGGACTTATCTAGCGGCCATTTTCACGTAATGTTCTAACATTCATCACCTTGTGAATTCTAAACGTGATCATTATTTAGCATAAAGAGCGTATTTTACGCGCTGTGATTACCGCCTGTCGCATTTGTGGTGAAGTGTGGCCATAACCGGTGTATCAATTATTTTAGCTCCTGGCTAATTCTAAGTCATTTTAAGTACTGATCTGATGCAAGTGGATAATCTTATTCCTTTCGTTCTTAATGTTTGTATCTGATTAGCGACATGCTGGCACAGTGGTGTAAATAACTAACTCTCGCATTTATATTTGCGGAACGATCTCTGTTGATTATTAATGTCATCTGCCATACAAATAGTTGTGTGGGTTTTTGTGTTTATTCGCATTGAGTACCACAGACACAAGTCCTACTCGTGTCCTAGTACGAGTTCGTTAGGTGATAAACATTTAGATCAGATACTCAAGCAGCGTAATGGATTTCTTAATAGAATGGTAGGAAATATTTTGTACCTATATACAAAAAATAAAACTCATTTCTGTAAAAGATTTCCCTAATTAATCAAAGTACAAAAATTGTGTTTTTTAATTCTGTTCTCCGTGTTGATTAATATGAAGGAAGTTAAAGAATCGATTTCCAAGAACTTTATAGCTCAAGTCATTAAAAATTAAATTTCATTTTAATATGATTTTATAATTTATTAACTTAACCCATTTGAAGCCAAATGAAAATTACAAAAGATATTTTTAAAATTCTTTTATTAGTGGACATTTTAGAAGTTAACATATAAAGAAAACATGAAAAAAATACAATTTAAAAAAAACCCTGAAATTTACAGGGGTGTTCCCAAACTGGTACAATGGCTTCGTATGAGTGAAAATTTGCAAAGCACGACTTTTCAATGCAAAGTGTTTTTTTGCATTTTTTACAGCCCCAGCGACCTCTAATGTGACATATAAAATACCTCACTTGTGTTGGTAGCTTTTCTGGTACATGTTCAACACCATCTAATCGCAATCCTTCTATATTAGATGATGATGGACGTACTATATTCCTTTGAGGTGATTGTCTAAGATAATATCTGGCGACGCTTCTTCGAAATAGAAGTTGATCCATTGGTTCTTCTTTGGCGATCACTTGCATACTCCATGCATTTGCCATAGCCATATCAATCATATATGTGAATAGTAACCACCGCCATTTCTTACTGTGGATCCTAATCCTGTAAAGGGATATGGATTGATCTAACTCATCCACGCCGCCCATACTTTTATTATAATTTTGAAATGCATGCGAAGTATGGACATCAACCTTTTCTTTTTTTTGTGCACCATCTTTTTACAATTCCTAAAGGTTCATGAGAGTCATGGTCATGGAACATCGAAAGAGCATTGGCGAGCAGAAGAAGTAGACAGCATTGATTGAGAGGAACTGATTCGTCGTCTTTTGACAGCCAAAGGTTCATCATCGCTGTTGTCTTCGGGTAATGAGAGTACCAATATTACGAACAAATACCTCAATATTGCCAGGGACGTCGTTAGGTAAACAGCGAAGCGTCATATCAATGTCACCCTCTTCTTCATCCGTAACAACGCTTGGCTCGGGGGGAATTATGGCCAAATCATATTCTAAATTATCGTCACTATCTTCGGCCAAGTTGTTTATAGCTTCTTCTAAGCCCCTAAAGTTATTAATACCACTAAAATATTTCTTTCGACTCATTTTGATTCTGTAAAAAAGAAAATATAATTAGTACACTTGTAGCCACTGTGCCAATATTGGTACACCTATGTTTAGGTACCTATTATTTTTTATATAAATAAAATATCAGCATCAGAATACTTTTATATATTAGGTAATTTGTTTATCTTATACTAAAGATTGCAATAATAAAAGAATTTATCACCAATATTAATAAATAAAAAAATGAATACACTTACTTCCTCTGTCGTAACAATAACAAACTTCAACACTTAAAAAAACTAATATTTATAAACAAATAGTCAGTCACTGATTATTATACGAAACTAGTACAATCTTAACTGCACAATGAAATAATAAGTGGGTGGCAACAAAACTAATATGAGGGTATATAAAAAAAAATATAACTGTTCCCAAATTGGAACAGAGGTAAAGAATGGGTTAAATCAATGCTACAATTATAAGTATTAAATGATAATCATACAATCTTGTTTACTAATGTGTTTCATTATGTATTAAGTATGTTTAAAATGTTAACTCGCTATGTTATGCATTATCAGAAGAGTCGTTGCCGTGAGTAGAGAATCATTCATTGCTGCACATAAACCCCATGCAAGGATTTCCAAGATATATTAACACATTAGTAATGTTTTAAATAAATGCACTTGTTTTTCACTATCATTTGCATGTCAATCTCCTTAAACACTACTTTAAACGGAATAAAACTTTTCTATTCACTATTAATATATAGAGAAACCAAAGTTAGCAAATGTATCATTTTTATATTCAATTAATAAAAGAATAGCATCATTTTAATATAATATCTATGCATATAATAAAATGGTAGGAAAGTCAAAACTGTACATTGAATTTTTTTTTAAAGAATACTTGGGGTGTGATCTACAATCCATACCAAAGCCTAAAATATAGTTTTTAGAATTTTTATCTGTTTGTCTGTTTGTATGTCCGGGATAAACTCAAAAATTACTGCATGGATTTACTTCAAATTTGGCACGAATATTATTAAGAAGTCGGGTCAACATATAGGCCACATATTATCACGCTATCACCTACGGGGAACGAGCAGTGAACCTTTATTTCTTAAACGCATTCTGTAGCAACGTGTAATATGATAGCGTTCATGCAGACGACGTCGCGGGCAGCAGATAGTAATCAAATAAAATACAAATTGAACTAATATACTTCTAAGTTATTTCATTTTTTATAGTTGATTGTTAAGCATACACAATTTTAAAGTATAAATGTATTTCTCGATAAACAAGACATGTAGTGAATTATTTTTAATAAATAAATATATTTTCTTGAAAAAACTAAAGGTATGTGCAAATGTATCCACGAGCCATGTAACGACAAAACTAATAACAATTATTGGTACGTGCCATTAATTGCACTGAGAAGTTAATACCACATATAGGAAATATTATGTGGTCACATAAAACATTGTATATTAATGGGCGTTTAAGTCTTTTTTTTTACTAACGACCTCCAAAGACGGATAACACATTCATTGTAAGAAATACGTTATAAACCTATTTTACAAAATAATTGATAATTTATATATTTGTTTGAAAATGTTTACTTCGAACACAATGACCATTCTGGAGGGGTGCGAGAATGCTTAACACAGTCGCAGTCTGTAAACGTCCCACCACTGGACAAAGGCCTTTTTTCATATTGGAGAAAGGTTGGAACTTAATCCACCACGATGCTCCGCTACAGTTGGAGGATATTTTCCCTACCATCGATTATCGATCGATCGCTATCAGATGACTTTAATCAAAACCGAGACCGAGGGCTTAGTAATTTTGAGGCACGGTGAGGAGACCTACAAGAACTTAGACCAGAAACAAATATATGTACTAATACAAATATCTGCTCGGAGAGACAATCGAATCCACCGGTATTGAGGTGCCTACTCGCACTACACCATAACGGTTTTCGTTTAAACAACACATCAGTTAGAAAGCTTTATTCCAGTATAAACTTTATATTTCATAAAGCTAAATGCAAGACATCTGGCAATATTATACAAATTATGTACTGAATTGCGTAAGCCACGATTGAGTGATTATCACACAAATATGGGTGTAGTTAATAAGTGTTGGTATAACATAAATGGAATGGCCGTTAATAGATAATTACGCATAATAGGTAACAGATAAGATGATCGTAAAAGCCGTCAACTAGAGGTTTTAAGGATCTCGTACTTTACAAAATCTTAATAACTTTTGTGATATATTACGACCTATAACATAATATGTCGTCATGTCATGCTAAAATTAAGTAAAATATTAAAATATGTTTGACACACACACGGTTATCTGTTCCTAAGGTAGGTTAATGCATGTATTTTAGGTCAGACTGTCGCTGGAGGGGTCCTGTTGCCTGCAAATCCAGGACCCTCCAATTAAAGCAGCAAAAGGCAGGGGTTTAGTACGGTATTGCACTCCCAAAGCGCCGAGTCCGACATAGGTCTAGGACTCTCTACCCTGGGCGTCCGCGATATCATCCGTAAATGGATTCCCCTGCGACACAAAAAAAAATGTGTTTTAGGTAACAGCTGCTGTTATCAGTCGTGATATAATTGTTTTTTAAAGAAATTTAAATATATATAATGCACATATAAATAAATATATATTATACCCAGACTAGGTTTGGGAATCGAATCCACGACCCTGGAGCAGAAAGCAGGATCATTGCCATCTGAGCCAACGGACCAGTCAAGTAATGTTGATGTTTTCTAGTTTCGTTAAGTGGTTTTTTGATCTCATTATATTATTATTCCTTCCTGATGCTGAAATTGAAATTCAATATTCATTTGCTATAAAACGTCTAGTTTGACCGATGATATGATACAGTATCTGTTATATAATTAATTAAATAATAAAATTTATTTGTAAAAAGAAGATACAAAAATGCTTTTGAATTTTATATTAAAGGGGCTTTGGCGATAATGTTGCTTTTTATTCTATCTGATATTTTCTGATCAAAGCTGTGAATACACTATACTTTCTTGCACATACCAAGGTTGGCTGGTAGAAAATGCATTAGTGTTAAGCCCGCCTTTTGTACACACTTGTATTAGTGTATATATATATATAGTACAATAAAGAATTAACATTAAATTAAATTAATTAATTAATTAAAAAATGGACTCATATGACGACAACTGTCAAGGTCCTATTTTGACTAAATAAATTGAAAAATTAAGTGTTTATTTATAAAAACGACGATAGACAGACGGCGCAGTGGTCACATCAACTGGCTACCCTTGTAGTTACGACTTCTATTCCCGCATAACAAATTTTTGTATAGGCTAAACATTTTTTTTAATTGTGTATTTCCAGCTCCCCGACACAAGATTTTATTCCGAGTCGTTATTTGTAAGACTTTTATTAAATAATTAATACAAAAACTGTTTTGTTCAAATCGACTTATTATTTTTTGAAAATATGCAACAATAAAGCTATCTCAAACAGGATAGAGATCATAATCGCGTCGACAAATATAAGAATATGTATATTTATGCAATTTAAACGTTCACTCATAATCTTATCGTAAATACATTTAATCACGCATACAAAGAGACATTAGACTACGACTACTTACAATGTGAACCTAAAAAATATTAATATATTTTAATTATACTAATAGTAGCCAAGTAACAAGTCATATAATTTAATTAAAAGTCTACACCGGATTTTATTGCGTTTATTTAAAAAAATACTTTAATTTAAAAAAAAAATGAATTCATCATTCGAACATCCACCACCTCAGTCCTCCGAGACCATGGACGCTGTAAAGGATCATAAACATCGGGAAATAATTTAAAAAATCGTAAAACTGTTAAGGTTTTTTTTTTTAAATAAACGCGATAAAATCCGGTCTAGACTTTTAATAAAATGAGTAACATTCGCGTAAATATAAGACAACAGTAAGTCATATAATGAAAACAATACCGACCAAATTGGTTCTAAAATAGACTATATAAGAAAAAAATATATGTCGAAAACAATTGATTGAAATAGCTCTTAAATTGGTCAGCTAGCCCATTTTTTTTAAATTTATTTATTCAGCCTGCTGATGTAAAAGTGTTTAAACATTTGAGGGTAAAATGAAAAAATTCTGTATCACATCAGTCGTTGGATGTTCACTGCTGAACGTAGGTCTCCCTCATCATAGCTGGGAGGTTTGCCAATACTCGCCACGCTTGGTAGGTGGGTTGGCGAGCGCAGTTTGTTGTGGCATGATATGGTGACGCAGCTGCCCTTCACCACTCTGGTCGGTACATAGTTGTTCGCTACACTATGGCCTTAGTCGCCTTTTATGAGACCTCGGCAAGAAAGAGGTCGTGACTATTCTTCTCTGTTAGCAATTTCTTCCAGAGAAATCGAAATAGGATTGAGTATTTATTTGAGAAATTTATTGAGAGATATTTTGAAGTTGATTTAATCGTATAATTCATGTAATAATATTTCAGAGTTAACTCGCTAAGTGACAAGTCCACAGTTTACGCACGCGTGACACTTCGGCATGCGAGTACGGCGCCCGCGCCGGCGTCGCGTATGACAAATAGCTCCTTGTATAATTCAACACAAACGCAGTCCATACCAATTCACTCGATTTCGCACAATCGATTACGACTAATCGATTATGACGACGCGTGTATATTAACTGATGTGTTATGATTTACAATAGTAATTTACTATACTCGAAGTATGCGATCATTTTATAATGCCTGATAACTGCTTGACTAAAATGTTTTTCATTTTGTTACTTATTAGTTATTTTTTTATAATTTAAATTTGAATATTTTTTTTTAAATTGTAAACGATTATGGTCATCATAGTTCTGAAAAATATTAAACTCCCGTTTTCTGCACCAAATTATTGTATTATGTATCACCACTTCGTGAGAATTATCATTATATGTATTACATGAAATTTCAGTAATACTTAAGAAAGTATAAATATATAATATATGTTGCTGAAAGCAATTCAAAATATTATGTTTGATACGCTACACTACGAACACCCGTGAATTATCCAAAACAACATGGTACACGAATGAACAGCTATTAATTTATTGCTTTATTGCAATTAGTAAAGGCAATTAGCCACTGAAAAAGCACAAACATTCTTAAACGAAACTTTTTAAAAGAAAAAAAAATTTGGCTAAATAACCAAAAAAAAAAGGAATGTCTGATGATGAAAGTCTTCCCATTTTTGTAAAATGGGAAGACTTTCATTCACTATATTTCTCTTTTTTAACAAATTCTACTAATATTATTTACACATACTTTGCACTTAACTTACATTAAACTGAACTGAAATTAAACACGCTGTAAATGCTTATTGCTGAGGCGTCTTTTCCATATAAGAGAAATGTGGGAGTTTAATTCACCACGCTGCGGGTAAGTGGATAATTTTTCTATTATAGCGATGAAATTAAAAGGAATGGAAAGCTTTACGTACTCTCCGAGACTCGTTGATACGATCGGTTGATACTTAGACCAGATACAAATAAGTACTATAAGTAAGTACTCAAAGAATTACGACCTAAGACCGTTGTTACTAACAATTAGTCGAAGGTCAACAGTCTAAACTTTAGACACTAAAGAAAGTGATATTTAGGTCAAACGTGGACGTTTAACCTAAATATAACTTTGAATCACTTGAAGGTTTTACTAATGTTGCACATACTTTTGTATCTAATTAAATAATTTTAAATTAATACAGATAGAATTGCATTCCAATATACATTCTAAATATATAAGTTTAAGTTTTAAATAATACATAATAAAAGTTGAAATGTTAGCTTTTTAGGTTAATATACAAACAATAGTGTAATATAATTTTGTAATTTAATAAATCGATTATTTCGAATTTTTAATAATATCAATAATAATTCAATTTGAATTTCATTCTTTTTTTTTTCATAAATAATATGCCTATGAAATTATTATTTAAGGGGCTTAGATGAGCGAATGACCTTGAGCGTTTGAGTTCCGCATCTCCTCCCAACACCTTACCTGCCCCTCGCTGCCCGAACGCACAGGTTCAACGAACCTTTTTAACTAACGCCATCTCTTCGCTAAATAAGGAATTTTAGGTTCCGAGCCCTCTATATAATATCTATAAAACTTTTTCGTTTTTTGCTCCTAATGCATACACAATCTAAATGTAAAGTTTCTTTTTATGAAAAATGACTTTTAATAATAAAACTATAAAAAACAAACAAAAATTAAAAGTGACATTAGACAATATAATAATAATAAAAATCTTTTGAAAATAATTTATGTAATATCCACTAAACATTTATTTTGTAATAAAATCATCTGTAAACTTACGACCGTTGATCATAAAGCAGGTAACAAAATATGTATCAACAAAATATCAATATTTTCTTCAGTTCTAAAAAATAATGTTTATGGAAGTATGTTGTACGTAAGTATATGGGAGGGCTGGTATTACTTACAAAATTTTATTACCTAGATTGCAATATGGATGTCTACGACCAGAACTTTAGCAGGTACGACAGGGCTCTCGGTAATTTTTTTACAATATCATATTCAAGCGCATATTTATATATATTTTGTCAATTCTTTTTTTTTTGTAACTTAATTTAAGTATTTGTAATTTTATATGTTATTGTATGTATTAAATGTATTTGTAATTTTGTATGTTTGTTGCTTTAATTGTATACACAAATACTTCTTTTGTTTATTTTTTTTTAAATTGAACTACGTATATTTTATTCTTTTTTTTTGTATAAATATTATTATATATTTATTATATATTATATATTATTATTTATTATATATTTTTTACCTTTTTTTAAGTATTTCTTTTATTGTGTATTAAATTATTTAATTTTTATGTGTAACAGTGTATAAATATGTCTCAATAAAATTCTATTCTATTTGTTAGGGTCCTATGACTAAAAGAGAAATAACTAAGACTAGTGGACTGTATGTAGGCTGGTATATTAACCGTACAAAAATAATATTATAAGATAGGTTAAACGTGCGTCGCCGGTGGTGTCCCGATGCAAGTCTCGTACTGCGTGGAGCTATTGGCCGTGCTACGGCCCCTGCCTGCTACCCGCTGTATCCCGTCGCAGCGCGCGGGCAATATCGCTCGAACAAGCTCCCCGGGTTGAAGGGTAAACTTCAAAGAGGTAGTGGGCAAATGTTGTTGAAGACGCGCCGTATCGTGCCCTTCTTTGTCTTGATATCCGCCACTCTCGTCGCTCCGTCACCTCCTGGATACACTTGCACAATACGTCAAAGACACTACAATAGAGGAGGCAGGGCCTTTTCTTTTATGAGTACAAGAGATCCTACTTTAATGTCACTGGAAGATGTAGACCGCTTGGTCTTCTGTTGCAGTAGATGTATGTACTCCGTATGGTACCTGTTCCAAAAATGTTGTTTAAGCTGCTCCACCCTTTGGAAGCGTCCTAGTCGGCCGATACTGATTTCTGTTAACTGTGGATAAGGTACAGATGTTAGTGGTCGTCTAATCAAAAAGTGGGCAGGTGTTAAGGCAGAGAAGTCAAGAGGATCGGAGGACAGAGGAGTTAGAGGTCGGGAGTTTAAAATTGATTCAATTTGTGTAAGACACGTATACAGCTCTTCGTACGTGAAGTGATGCTGGTGCAGCAGTCGAATTAAATGATGCTTGATCGACCGCACGGCGGCCTCTGCAACGCCATTGAAATGGGGAGAATAAGGTGGCGTGAAACTAAACTCGATGCCTTCCTGTGCAACACACGAGTCAAGATTAAACGTCTGCAAAAAAGTATTTAGTTCATTACAGGTGCCTACAAAATTAGTTCCACTATCGGATAAAATCGTGCGTGGTTTACCACGACGGGCTATAAACTCTGAACAGTCCCGACGACGCCGTGTCTAGTAGGACCGGGTTCCCATCACAGCCCAATACGGACACAGGGGCGTTACTGGAGGCGCATTAAGTAGCGCCTCCTACGCACCCCCATTCGTCGCCCGCGGATGGAGGCCACGTCGGCGGCTTCCTCTCTCACCCACTCGTCGGCCTCCTTCTGGGACATTACTGTCTCGCAGAAGAAGACTATCGCCTTCCAGGACTCGTCGTCACCGAGCATCGCGGTGATGACGCTCGGGAGCGACAAGTCCCCACCGAGGACCGATGTCAGACCTTGACGCAGCGCCGCCCATCTCGGGCACACCTCGAGGGTGTGCTGGGCAGAGTCCACCGCCGCGCCACAATCATAACATTCAGTCGTCAGCTCCCTCTGGGCCGTCCGGCACAGGTAGTCACCAAAGCAACCGTGCCCGGTGAGAACCTGCGTCCGACGGAAGTTGAGGGGCTTGCGTTTTCGACGCATCCACCGCTCAAGGACTGGGCGAATGGCAGTCGTTACGCATGTACCGTACGGCTGCCCCGCCAGGTCCTTCCCCCACCTCCGCATAAGCGCTTCCTGCCCTATCCGACGCACCCGTAGGATCCCGTCCAACGTAGGGTTCTCACCAAGAGCCCTCCTACCCGAGATATATGAGTAGGTCTCGGCAAGAACTTCCGCCACGAGCTCCCACGGGGGGTCGCCGGCTAGAGCAGTAGCTGCAGCCCACGATACCTTACAGTACCCCCGAATCACCCTCACCGCGATTGCCCTCAGCGCAGCGCGCAGCGCTGCTTTATTTCTCGCGGTGAGGCGAACCGCCCAAAATCGGGGCACCGTACGTCGCCATACTCCGGCAGACTCCAGAATACAGCTGCCTGCAGGCGGCGCTGGGTCCTCCGAGGTTCGGGAGGAGTCTGCCTAGCGCACTCACCGCCTTCATGAACCTCGGTCCTACCATAGCTAAATGTGGGCCGAAGGTCCACCCTCCGTCAAGGATGAGCCCCAGACATTTCACTTGGGGGCTCATCCTGACCCTTCCCTCTCCAATCTGCAGGGTAGCCCCCGGTGGAGGTCCCTTGCGGCCGGTCCCGCGGAATAGTAGGGCTTCGGTCTTGTCAATCCTGACACGGAGCCCTAAACCCTCTAACCCTACCCTCCGATCGGAGAGGTCGGGAGGTATAGGTAGGGATTATCTTCTCCAAGGCCTTCCTAGCTTCGTTCAGCAAAACCACCGGTCGCACCACCGAAGCCGAGTCCGGGGTCCGACCTGCCTAAGGAAATAGGCAGAGCCGACCGTCTTTCCAAGCCCCCGGGAACTGGCCAGACCGCAGGCAGCGGTCAAATAGCTCCCGGAGGCTGTCGCCGAGGTGCCCGAGAGCGGTCGCAAGGACTCTCCCGTGCACCCCGTCTGGACCCGGCGCCCTCTTCTTATTTTGGAGGCGGGTAATCACCGCCTCCATTGCAGCCTCTGTGACGGGTGGCGGAACACCCTCCTCCTCGTCCGGCATCTGCCGAGCCATTCTGAGGGAACAAAGCGCTCGGGTCCCTCCCCAGTCGGTCCGGCTGGAGCGTTTCGCTGATGGGGGCCGACTGGGTGCGGAGCTTGTTCCGCGCCCAATTATACGGTCGGCCCCGGGGGTCTCTCTCCAGACCCCCAACTAACTCCAGCCAAGATTCCTCCTTGGCTCGGCATATGGCCTACCGCAGGATCTTCATTTTCTACACGTAGATCCTGCGCAGCCTATCGTCCCTGTCCACGTCCTGGGAGCGTCTCCGCCTGTTCCGGGTAATTGTCTCCTGGCCCCGTTGCAGGCGGCCCGGAGGCCAGCTATCTCAGCCGACCACCTGTAGAGTGCCCGCCGTGGGGATGGACGCTTCGTGGGCGGCATGGCCGCTCTGCAGACAGCAGTGAATGCGTCGCAGAGCCGGCTAGCCGCCTCATCCACCCCAAGCTCCGAAAGCGGCGGGAGACTCCAGCGGCCGACGATTGCGACTTCCTCTGCCAGTTCCCCGTCGAGCTTATCCATAGTGATATTAGCTCATATTGCACTGGTGGTTTATATTTAGTGAGTGACCCACCGTACGCGAGCAATAATATTCGGTTTACATCGAATTGTACATACATGCGAGTGGTGGTAGCGGTTGTTCCAGTGTCTATTGCATCATCTTCAGAAATACACCGTCGTTTTCTGGAAATTATAATTATATATCAAAGTATGATCTTTATTTCACAAGTATGCTTAATTAAAAAAAATCAAAAAAAACCCGACTGCGTAAAATACTCTTATTATAAACTAAAAAGAATAAAACAATTTACTAGCTTTCATTTGATACCCATATTGCTACAGTAAGAAAAAAAATTCAACTCCCCCCCCCTCATTCCGCCATTTGCGGGCGCCGCGAAATGGACATACATACATACATAAATACATACATAAATACATACATACATACATATATACATACATACATACATACATACATACACTCGAAAAACATAACTCTCTCTGGGTAAAAAAAAATTGATTAAAAAAATAAGTAAGATATATAAGTATTTTTCCTACACACACAAGTAACTGCATAAAAAAAATAATAAACAAAAACATAATTCTACCAAAACTAAAATTTTTTTGAGGATCGAACCTAACGTCTCAAAAACTTGATTCTGTCGCCAGACCACAAAGCAACACTGTCAATGCAGATATTAGTGAAATAAAGGTACACTAACAGCAATTGATTAACTAGTTAATTAATAAATTATAATAATTTATTACTTACCTTTGCACTTTTACCATATGTAAACCTTTATTTTTTCGGGCCCTTCTGGTTCCTCTTCTTTTTTTTTTAGCTCTTTATTGCCCATTTTACTAGTATTTGTTCTGTATTTTCGTGAATATACGAAGCGCGTTTGGAGACTAAAGCGACACACGTCTATTTAGCATCACGTTTAGACTGTCACTGTCGAACGCAGCGAGTAAGTGAAGGAGAACCGATTTGAAATCGCTCGGAATGGATGGCGTAACCGACAAATTATAATATTGATAAATCATGAATGAAAAGTACAAAAATATCGAAAACCCAACATCAAATAATTCAATTTTAACATGTTTAATATTCTGAGAAAACTTTTAAGTGGTTGCTCGTTTGCTTTCTTTATTTAAACCGTTTCAAACCATTTCAAAGACCTTACTTTGTGATTATTTTCTATCGAATGAAGTTATTTCTATCGTGTTTTCGTAATTTCACCGAAACAGTAAATATCTTGAAGATTTCTATGCATATTTTTTAAATACGAGAAATCGCAGTACTTTTGCTGAATATCAATTTCTTTAACTGCAATAAATCCCGACCACCCCCTTAATTGGTCGCCCACAATTCTGCTACCAATTTTAATAACATGGCATACAGCAAGAATTAAACAATTTGTATCTTGAGTTAGTGGAAATAAAAATATCATTTACTATATTATATCTTCAGTTGTACACTGGATGTAGACCTTAACAATTTATTAACAAATAAAATCAATTTGAAGTGGCGCCATATTGACAGCTCTTATTAATGTTGTTGCTATTATCAATATAACAATTGTAACAAATAAAATTAACTCATTAGATAAAGAAATTTATACATATCGCTTTATTTATGACCGTGCAGTCCTTGGCCATTTGCGTTTTAGAATAATCTCGTGTTAATACTTGGTATTTAGAAGTCATTAATTTTGTCATTTTGAATAAAAATCTACTAGCTATACATTACTAACAATATTTAGGTATTATTTATTGTACTTTAAATGTTTATGTTGTCCTAAGTTACGGATTTACCATAAAATACCCACTATTTCTACAATCTCCAAATAATAGATACTAAGGTTCAATTCTCTATCACACCGACCAATCTCTATTTTAAGCTGTTCTATAATAATAATACAACGAAAGGCTTTAAAGGGTGAAAGGCTTTAATAATTTAAATATTTTTAAGCTATATTAAATTTATGATTTTGTTTTCTAACATCGTTAAACTATTAAAATAAATCGTTCTGCAATATTTAGCTATAACACTTAACCATAACATTACCTAGTGTAATAAAATTTTATAAGGTTAAGTAATTAACATATAAATGTAAATCGTTATTAATAATATCGTAAGCGATCAGAGTTAATACATAAGGTGGGAAACGCGGCGCCGTGGATTGGCGGCTGCATCTGATTGCCGTAAAAAAAAAAAAAAATTGTTGAGAATATTGGCAATATTGGCAAACCCCCACATAGATGATGCCTACGTTCAGCAGTGGACATTCAACGGCTGATGAATTTGTATACTGACGACGATTTGTCATCACAACAACTGTCTGTTGGCCTAGTAGTTTGTCGTGGTGTTGCTTTTTATGTTTGTGTTGTGTGTGTTTACGTATCCCCGTCACACAACTACATACCACTGGGAACCTATATTCTAATAATAAGCGCGACGCCTTTATTTATTACTATTAGACAAATATTTAAATACATGGTTAAGGAACACATTCATCTTACGTCTTTTCGCTTTAAAAAACAATCTATTTAGAAACTAAAATATCACGCAGTAACTCTTCTGGATAATTAGAATTATGAATAGGGCGTAAAGTCGGGTGCGACACACCCAATTTTATCGATTTTTAAAGTAATATATCTTGATTCTAACAGGTGGATAATAGAGATTCTCAACCTGTGTATTTAACTTAAAACTTAAGTAATTTATATTAATTATTTAACATTAATGAATAAAACCAAAATAACATTGAAACACGAGAAATTTAAACAATAATAAGATATAATTTTAGTAAGTGAGTTTTTGTAACTACTGTGAAATGGAAACAAACCTAATACTGTCGCTTCTATGTTGATTTGACACTGATATACTGTTTTCACGGCACACGGACTTGCGGTAGTTGTATTCTGACGAATTGGATTTGCAAGCAATGAGGTACTATAATAGGTATATATTTACTTATGTTTTAACGTTATATTATATTTACAACCGTTCTGGTGTAGTGGTGCGAAAAATTGCCTTAAGACCGGCGGTTACGGGTGCGATTCCCGCTCAGGGTAGACACAAATATTTGTTTCTGGTATGGTTGTATGACCTTGTGGGTCTCCCCACCATACCACGGAAAGCACGTCAAGCTGTCGATCCCGGTTGTTATCATAGACATCTGATTTTAATCGTTACTCATGATAGCGAAACTATCCGCCAACCCTCAGTAGAGCAGTGTGGTGGATTAAGCTCCAACTCTTCTCCTATATGGAGAAGGCCTTGGCCTAGCAGTGGAAGCTTACAAGCTGATTCAGTTCAGTTTATTTAAACGTTATATTGTATTTGAAGTTCTTCCGCGCTCGCTTATGAATAAATTAACAATAAATTTAATTTATTTCAAATGGCAGATATTGTGTTTATATGACTTTGATTGATGGATTGAAAACAAAATAGTGAAACATAAATCTTTGTTTAAATTGTTTACGACTGACGTTATTGTCTTTATGTGACGTGACCATTAATTTTACTTGTCAAAGCAGAAAACAACCGTACTGGTGGATTGGTGATGGAAAAGTTTTATTAACACCAGTTTGATTCCCGACCGAAACGTAAATTTATGTGTATCCAAATATACATTGGTCTGGAGCTACCATGCCACTGAGAACGTGTAAAACAATAGTGTTTTCTAAAAGCCTAATTATTATCGTTGAACCTAGTAAAGAAAATATTCACCATCCCACAAGTAAACAGCATTACCGATTAAACTCCAACCCTATTCTCATATAGAGAAGACGCCTATGCACAGCTTTATGTTACATGAAGTCTATAGATGAGCTACCAATCTTTAACATGACGTCACTTTAGGAACCTAAGACCTCGTATACTTCTTATTTACAATTAATTTATATTGTTATCACAACTTAAATCTTACACACCTCGTATACACACGACACATGTCTACATGGCTTAATCTTGTGGGGTATGCTGGGCAGAAAGCAACTCAAGTACTCAAGCGGTCATACACTCATAAGGGATGTTACACTATTAAGATATAAGGATTGATGATTCTGATTTATTTACTTTGATTTTTATTTTTATTTAACACATATACAAGCACAACAACAAGCAAATTCAGAATACTATCAGTTAATAAATAAAAAAAGGAACAACCCTACCTAATAACTTCAAAAAGCTTAGCAGAACCATTATCTTTACGCTATCCTATTTCTATAAGTCGTGTAATATTTTTAATCGATAATCCAGAGAAAGCTTTTAATGACAAAAGAATTAGTATTTTTTTATTTTATTTACAAGAGCAATATAATAAAAACCAACTAATAAATAATTTTTCACTTTTTAAATATTAGTATGAGATTTGTAAATATTAATTGAAAGTGCTTATTTCAATAAAGTGTAATGTTACTACAAATAGCAGATATACGGTATCAGTTCTCATGAAATATGTTATCAAGACAACATTTTGTAATTACTTTTTTGATGATTTTTTTTCAATAAGTACGCTAGTGTGTTACTATCGGTACAGTTATTATTAACACGTTCACTGCGTAAGGATTTTTAGTGTACTTTTGCTGGTGGTGCATGGGTACTCATGTGGTTATATTGACTCATAGAGGACCTTTTTACAGTGCGTCATGTGGTCAAATAAGCCCTAATTCAGTTCTGTTTTGATATAGGTTTTTCTCAATGGTGATAGTTATTATTGAATATATTTTATTTTGAGATCAAAGACCAATAACCAGGCAATATATACCTAGCTGCGTTTTTAGCTCGCTTGTTTCGTTTAGCGTCTAAAAGAGAAACAATTTGTAGGGTCCGTTTGACGACACAACGCAGATTATATAACGTTCCAAATCACCGCATAATTTCTAAGTGAGGATATAGCTAGTGAAAGAAACCTTTTTTATCTTTTAAATTATACCTCAAGCAAAATAACATGATTTTATTTCGACGTAATTGGGAAACTCTGCGTTCTCTAATGTCATACAAATAAGATACTAATTGTCAAGCGTACTATCCCCACCAACATTGAATATTTGAAACACTACACACTTGCTGTTCATTTTTTTTTTTATATTTTTCGATATCAGTCGTTCGTGTTCTCTTTGCTTTCGATCTGTTCATTAGAAACACCAGCATAAACTAGTTGATTCCTACTTCGTTTTGGCCTATCTAATACGTCACGACAACACTACACTACTTTACTAATAAACATGATATAAAAATAAATAACATACTTCAATAAAAAGTTTCAACAGTAGAAAAAGAAGAAGCGTAAATGTAGGCGCGAAAAATGGCTTCAAATGACGCAACGT